>PVIR01005210.1:0-73739 GCA_004026965.1 Petromus typicus
TTCAGGCTGGCCCTGAGCTCAGCCTCAAACTCACATCACAATCCTCCTGCCTCTGCCTCCCGAGTGCTGGGATTACAGGCGTGAGCCACCATGCCCGGCACTGTGGTATGTGGTACTGGTTGCTGCTGGGTGTGGGTCTCCACACCCAGTATTGTTATGTGGTAACCGGGGAATCGAACCCGGGTCCTTGTGCTTGCGCTTGCAAGACAGGCGCCGGAACCACTGAGCTAACTCCCCGGCCCGCACTTTATATTCTTGATGAAAATTTCCGAACATCAGAAGACAAAAAACACCTCGAAAGGGTCTACCCCCTGTTAGCACTTCTGCGCATCATACACAGAGGCTGGTACCCAGGCAGTGTTGGCTCCTTTGCAGGCAGCCTTTGGCTCTGGATTCTTCCACCACTGCAAATTCCAGGGGCTGCTGGCACAGCTGAAGTCAGCAGAGTGCAGGCTCCCCAACTCCTAGGAGACCTGCAACCCCAGCATCATTTTGACTTTCCATGGCTACCCTATGGCTCCCTGGCTTTTGACCCACCTTTTACCTCCATTAAGCCCATGTGACACATGCCACCCCGTTTGTTCCTTTCTTAAGCAGAAGTCAGAAAGCTATGCAAGAAATTTCTTGCATGAAAAACACTGTGCCGCCGATATGTCTACATTGTCATTTTCCCGTTCCTTTGAATGTGGATGCTGTCTTGGTCCCAAATAGCAATTTCTCCTAAATTGAGAGTACTTTTCAAAGTCTGCAAACTACCTGTGCTTTGGTCCCATGGAAAGGGAAAGATAAACTGCCAGCGTCGCTGCGCGCAGGGAAGAGCCCTGGCCTCCACAGGTGGAGCATCGGGTTGGTGGGTGGAGGCACCATTTGGGTGATGGTCGCTCAAGGCACAGCGATGGCTGGACCACATGCTGCTTTGCTCTCAGTTATTCAGAATTAACTCCTGTCGCTCTGCCAGAAACTCCAGTTGCCCGTGAGCCCACTGCACCCCCACTGCTCATTAATTAACAGGATCTGGCTTTTCTAGGGGCAGAGCATCCCCCTCGGTGCTCACTCTCTACGCCTCCCCCGCAGTGAGGGCTATGAGATCTAGGCAGAGCTCTCGGGGGGCAGTGGGGACACTGTTCTGGGACACTGTTCTGGGGATGGAAACCGTCAGGCGGAGTTCAGACGACCTCCCTGCCGGCCCTGCCTCCTGCCCAGAGATGCAGGCGGAGCCCTGCTCATGTGTAGCCTTGGCCCTGGAGGCTAAAGGTCAGAATTAAGGGAGCCATCTGTGAGGCTCGCCTGTTTGTGCCCCTGCCTCTGCTTTTCTTTCGTGTGAGAAAATGAGTCTGTATCTCTCAGACCACAGTTTCCACCTTAGTCACCACCCAGTGCAAACCCTATTCTAATTCTCACATTTCCCTGGCCTGTGAGGACACCTGCTTGGCATTGGTCTGGAGGTCAAGGCCGTGGCTTCTGAGCACCCAGCTTTGCTGCCTGATAAGGCCAGTGTGTGGGAATCTGGGGCTCTTTGTGCCCAGCTCAGCAAGTGGTGGGAGACCAGCTGTGGGTGCAGGTGCAGGTAAGCAGCTCAAGTGGTGCCTGTCGCAGAAGTGCCACCTGTCAGTCACCTGTCACCAGGGAAGGTGGCTGTGTTGTCTCTGCTCTGAACTCTGGTTCCCAGGCAGGCATACCTTGCCCCCTGTGAATGAGGATGACTGGCAGCAAACCGAAAAAGCAAGCCTGCAGCTCATGTTGGGTCTCAAGGTCAATGCAGGTGGCAGGATGTCGCCTGCTCAGATTCAAGCAGTGTCCCCTGGCCAGCACCTTGGGGTGCTTTGGCCCTGCACTGCAGCTCAGTCTTGATTGCCTCTGTTCTCTATTAACGCCGTCATCCTGCTGTCGAAGACAGGCTAATGTGTGGCACAAAATGTGAATATTCCATGCCACACCCACTGCCGACATGCAGACTCTTAATCTTGTTTCTTGATCAGTCGTGCAGGTGCATATTTGCAGAAAAGGCGGGAAACTGCCAGCTCCGTCTTTATGAACTCACCGCTGTTTTGCTGCCATGTCATGGCCGCGGATGGCAGCTCGTCCAGACTTTCACAGAGGAGCACTGGTTGGTCCACAGAAGGCCTGGTGCAGTGCCCAGGCCGCCTGCAGTCTGAGCACAGTTACCATGGTCTGAAAATATCAAGTGAAGAATCCCAGAAATAACCAGTGCCCACGGATTGAGTGCCGCAGTGAGGTCTGTGCTATCTCTCCCCTTCCACCCAGGAGGCAACTCATGCCTGCTGCCTGCTGGCCACACCCGCTGTCACGGGTCACAGTGTTCTTATCTTGGAAGCCTTATTTGCTCAATAGTGACCCCAGGGCAAGAGGTACACCTGGAGCTCAGGCTGGAGGAGAAGCTGGGAAGATGAGAGTGCAGATGTATAGTCCGGAGACGGAGCAGCTTTCTACACCTGGCATCGGGGCAAAGGGGGGATTCATTCTCGGGCCTGCGGCTCTCCGTGTGCAGACAGCAGTGTGGCCAGTGGAGAACCGAGCAGACGTCTGATGCCTGTCTAATGGGCCGCTGGAACTCGTAGGTTAGCCAGTCGCCTCGGCACTGCTGCTAGAGCCCACATAACCTCTCAGTTTTCCCGTTTGCCATTTTTGTAAGGTGTTTGCAGCCTGTGGAGTGAGGTTCTTGGTAAGTCTGTCTGCATGTTGTCTGGAAGCTGCTGAGGACCAGAGTCCATTGTAGCCCCATCTGCAGCCTTCTGTCCATCAGGGGCCAGTGGCTCTGAGAGCTGGTCACAAGTGCTCACCAGGGCTTACAGTGGTGGAGGGCAGGTGTGGCCAGTGGCACCGTAGGCACTGGTCAACTAGCTGGAGTGGGCACTACTCCTGGTAGAGGCTGGCATTTCTGCAGGGAAATGGTGAGGGTTGGATGGGGTGGCTGAGCCTTTGGGCATTGGGTACTTCTAACTCGTCCCTGAGTGGCAGTGCTGATGTCCCAGCCAGCACTGTCTTTGTGGGGAATGCATAGAAGCTGTGGATGGCAGAACTGTAGGTGCCACAGTCCAGCCGGCGGCCTGGGGTGCTCGTTTGCAAGTGGCACTTAAAGGATGCCAGAGTAAGGGAGGGTTAGGGAAGGGGGACTATGCCATGTGCTGTGTCGCCCTCTGCAAGCTCACTGCCAGCCCCATATCATTTCGGGTGACTTTGCCCACTGTCCCACCCGCAGGAGTCTCCTTCCCTCCCAGCTGGAGCTTGGAGCTGGCTGGTGACGTTCTGCTTCTGGACTGGGCTGAAATCCACACACAAAGTAAAGCGTAGGCCCCAGGCCTCCTTCTCAGAACTGCTGCAATTCATGGAGAGGCACAGGGAGTTGCACCTTGTGGGACCAGTGTTTGACATTCCAAGTTTCCCTTACAAGCAAAGCTTTCCATGCCATTCCCAGCTGTTTTCTGGGGACCGTCGCTCCCCATGGCTGACTGCCAACTACTTTTCAAACAAGACACAGGCACATGGCTCACTATATTCGCTGTTACCATAACCAAGGCACTGAGCTTCAGAGGGGAAGCTGCCCTCTCAAACAGTGACCTTCAGCATGTTTTAAACTTTAACAATTATGTTTGAAGCCAGACCTGGTGGGAGTTCTGTTTTCCTAGGACTCTGGGAGGCTGAGGCAGAGAGACTGGGCAACTGAACAGCTTTTGAGACCCCATTTCAAAATGGAAAAAGGACTAGAGGTGACAGCCCTGGGTTCAGTTCTCAGTGCAGAAACATTTAAAACTGTGTGACGGATGCTCACAGGGCTGCTCAGGCCGGACTTCCTTTCCTATGATGGTAGAAGTGCGGGGCCAGCTCCATCCTGTCTCCCTGTCCCCTGGCACGTCACAGCCAGCGGTCTCTGCTCAATGGGGACCACCAGGGCTGTTCATGGTGGAAATTCTGGGGCTGGCGCAATCGAGGCACCATGTCGTGGCCATCATCTGCGACATGGCCAAGGGCTGATGAGCCAATGTCTTTGGGAAAATTCTCATGTGGCCTGAAGGCCTGGCCCAGAGAGCCTGTGTATCTGAGTGGGAGGAAGCGTGAGCTCACGTGAGACTGAGCCTTGCCACACTGGACAGATGCTCCTTCCCAGGCTCACTGGCTCCACCGGGCTGGGCAGGCATCAGATCTGTGTCTACCTGCCCTGGCTCCCTTCCCAGGTGTCAGTGATTGTCCAGGGCTCTGCTCTGCCCACATGGGCCCTGTGGCCCAGGTCACACTGGGCCCTATCCCCGCGTGACATACCTGATGCAGGTAAAATCCGAGTCCACAGCCAGGGCCTCACACATGGGTCTTGCTCTGCCCTGAGACACATCCCATCGGCGTCTGGACTCCTGGGCACCATGATCTCCCACATCCTAGTGGAGCCGTGGGCAGTCACCTGTCTCCCTGGGCCTCACGCCTTCCCTTCCCTGTGTGTCCCTCTCTCCTCCCCTCCAGCCCTCCGTTCTCCCTTGCTTTTTGCTTCTGGCCTGCACTCCTTTCCTACCCTCCTTTTTTCCATTCTTCCTTTTTTCTTGGCGCCTGGACCAGAGAAATCTCACCCAAAACTGAGCTGGAGAAGCTCAGTCCCTCCTGGTAGCTGGATTTGCGCTGTTGACAGAAGGAAGCGACTCCTGAGGTCAGAGGATCTGCAGTGGCCCAGCCAAGCCTCAGCTCTAAGGACCTCTAAGGATGTTTGGCTGAGTTTTGGGAGGAACCAGAAGAGGTGCTGGGTGGAACTAGTGCCCTCACTCTGTGCCTTGTGCCTCCAGGAGCTGCTGTACTGGGAAGGTGAGCTGCATAGAGAAATGGGGTGAGAGATGGAGATGTGGACCGGGAGCACAGCGGTCAGGGTGGCGTCCATCCGTGGTGCAATCAGCGAGGGCTCTGGAAGGCCCACACAGGGGGCACTGGTTTTGAGAGCCAGGCGGTTTCTGCTGTGGCCAGTCAGCTCTGCTCTGAGGAAGAAGAAGCCAGAGGGTACATGTGACCCCGTGGGCATGGCTATGTTCCAAAAAAAGCTTTATTTTCAATGTTGAAAGTGGTTATCATGTGTATTCATAATGTATCAGTAAAGATAATTTTTTAAAAAGCTTTATTTTCGAAGCAGATAGTTGGTGAGCCAGACTGGAGGGAGGGCTGGGCTTTGCCCAGACCCAAGCCAGTGAGAGGTAAAGTGATCTGAGGTGGCACAGCAATGGAATAAACCGTGCCAGAGCCCAGAGAGGGGAAGTAGTCCCTTTTTAATTATTTGTAGATCCATTTTGGTAAATCTGGGAAAGTCTTGACTGTTGCTATTATATCTAACATTTCTCTGACTTGCTAATTTCTGACTTCGGCAGAGACAGGAGTAGGTGTTAAAAACAGCACCACCCAGACAGACTTCGATCCCAGTGCTGAGTGGCCTCTGTGCGAGGCTGGCTTCTCTGCAGACACCATGAAGCGCCTGTGTGGATGCCAGCAGCATTGTACTGACTCAGTTTCCACGTTTTGCTATAGAGGAGGAAGGTGGGTGCCCCAGCGTGTGGCGCCGAACAGGACGAATAAACCCCCAGAGCTGAGCTGGAAGCTGCAGGTGGGCGTGGCCTGGACTTCAGGGTCAGAGGACACAGGAGCAGCTGGTCACCGACAGCAGCGGATGTGAGAGGTGGGTGGGGCGCGCGCCCTTGTCCTCTGCACCTCGCTGATGTCAGTGCCTCGCTCCTGCTGCGTCTTTGGAGCTGAGCCTCAGGACAGCACCTGTGATAACCTTCACCTCGCTCCCTGCAGACCTGATGGGTTTGTTTGAGCAGCCACAGGAAGTGGCATTCAGGAGCATTTGGTTCTTCTGATAGTGAAGAGCTAAGCCATTTGCTGGTGTACTGTTCAAAGACTGTAAGGAAACCTCTCTTTGTCTCTGTCTCTGTCTGTGTCTCTTGTCTGTCTCCCCCTCTGACAGCAGAAGCCCCTGCGATTTGACCCCATGCTCGTCCTGCTACACATCCTCTGTCTGCTGCAGCGCTGTTGTCCGAATGGCCCCTGAGCTGCTAGATTTCCTGTCTGCCTCGAGGCTGGCTGCAGCTGTCAGGGTCTTGTTGGAGACACGTTCTGTTTGTAGTCAGAGAGTTTTCATGATATAACACAGCTCAGTAAGCCACGAAATGAGCTCAGCAAGACACGTGCACTGTTAAATCCAAAAGTAGGATAATGCTGTCTTTTTTTTTTTTTTGAGATAGGGTCTCGCTTTGTGGTTCAGGCTGGCCCTGCGCTCAGCCTCAAACTCACATCACAGCAATCCTCCTGCCTCTGCCTCCGAGTGCTGGGATGACAGGCGTGAGCCACCATGCCCGGCACTGTGGTATATGGTACTGGTTGCTGCTGAGCGTGAGTCTCCACACCCAGTATTGTATGTGGTTACTGGGGATCGAACCCGGGCCCTTGTGCTTGCAGGACAGGTGCCAGAACCACTGAGCTAACTCCCCGGCCCAGGATAATGCTGTCTTGAAAGGCCTGCTACAGGGGATGAGGTGAGTCTGCCCCTCTTCAGCCTGCAGCAAGAGTTGGCCGGAGAGTCTGAGGCCCCACGTTCCTTGGCTCTGGCAAGACTGGCCACTGAACACAGGGTACTTTGGCCCACAACAGGTTCAGATGGACAGCCTATGGCAGATGTGTCTGGGGACAGTTCCCCAGGTCCCCTCTCTGGGCAGACCTCAGAGACAAGGGGTGGTTTGCATGTGGTGGATGTGCCCAGGCAGACACAGCCTTCCCTGTGGCAGATTCACTCCCTCTCCACTGAGAGACTTGCTGCTTGATCCTGCATCCTGGGGTGCCAAGAAGGGTAGGACCACTCCCCGGGGAGCAGCTTCCCAGTGGGCAGAGGATGACAGGGGGCAGAGATGTGATGGGTACAAAGCATGTGGTGCTCGGTGTCCAGCAGGTGCGGGGACAGAGCAGGGCTTCCTGACTGAGTTATGCTAACTGCTTTCTTGAGAGAGTCCTCACCTGGGGCTTCTGCAGAGTGATTTCTCACTTCTTGGAGTCCGTACCTGGTAGGGACAGGTGTACAGGACCTGACTCAGGGAGCAGCCTCTGGCTCATCCTGGTCCCCAAAACCCAGAGTGAACCCCACCCTCATTGGGCAGTGATATTGGGAGGGCTTGGACAGGAGGAGGGATTCTGGGCTACTCTCTGAGTAGGTAGGGGCTGGGGAAGCTTTCACCAAGGACAAGCACCTTGCTGCCAGTGAGGCACCAGGAGGAGGTCACAGGCAGGGTGGCTGGGCCACTCAGTGCAGGCCCCTGGTTCAGGAGTTCTGCACGTGTGTGTGTGTGTGTGTGTGTGTGTGTGTGTGTGTGTGTGTGTGTGTGTGCACGCTTGTGCATGTGAGCTCATTAGTGCATTCTGGAGCATTTGATACACCACACAGCAGTTTTCTTTATAACAGACATTTTATAAATGTAAATGACTCCCTTAGCTGTCTGAGTTGCTTATTCTAAATCTTGACAGTCTTCAAAACATGAAGATAAATTCATTCTGAAAAAAAGACTTTCAGCCAAGACCTCTGGACCCATGTTCTCGTAGAGGTCATAAGATGGCTACCTGGTTGCTGCCCCAAGTGCAGCTAAAGGCCCCTGGCATGTCCTGTGGGGAGACACGGGGCCTCATTCACATTTGGGAAAGCAGCAGGTGGGCAGGCTGTGTAGATGGCACACGGGTACCTGGCAGGATAACTCAGGTTCATGTGCTAGTGGCAGAGGGTCAGCTCAAGGATAGGAGCTGGGCTGGGCAGCGCCAGGAAGAGTGATGAGGCAGGGCAGCTCCGGCAGAGCCCTGCTCCCGTGCTCCCGGCCCAGCCCACATGAAGGCACTGGCAAGAGCGTAGGCTGGGCATCTGATGCCTTTGGACTCAGCAGGACGTTCTGTGCATGTCACACAGAACTGTGATTTTCATCTCTCAAAAGTCAGGACTTTTCAGCAAGTCTTGAAACAGTCTGGGTGCTGAAGCCTTGTCTGCTGACTTTCCTCTCCAGCAGCTGGGTGGAGGTGACTTCCTTGCTTCCCAGGGGCTCCTTCCCGAGTCGCTACTCGTGTCTGAAGTTCCCCACTTCCTGTGTATCCCAGGTCTCTGCTCAGGCTGACGCTTATGTTCTAGGTGGGAACGTTGTGTGGATGCCGCCTGTGCTAATTACCTTTTAGCAGCAGCACTTGCTTATCAAGTTGCAGGGGGCAGGAATCCCTGCCAGCGCCGAGCAGACATCCCCCCCCAAGACACACAGAGGGCATCCCCAGCTGTAGAGGAAGTCCCATTGCCTGCGCTATGTGTGGCTTGAAGATTCAGGAAAAAACTATTTTGTATCACAATTTCAACTGAATAAAAGTAAATCGAATTTCAAGCTGCCAGTGGTGCCTTTGCTTCGCCTTCCTTCATAGGATGATTTGGGGATTGATCCCAAGGAAGACGAGCTCTTCTTGCTTAGATGCGTCTTTGTGCTTGGGGCCTGGGTCAGAGGTGATTCTGCCAGGTGTGGCAGCCAGCCTGGCTCCCTGTGCCACCTGGCGTCACTTCTGTCTTCTCTGCTGCACACATTGCCCTACTGCCCTTTGACTGGCACTTGGTGGGATTTCTGAACAATGGGAAGTAAGCAGTGGGACTTCGGGCAGCTGAGTGCTACCTGAGTGGGTCACTGGGCCTATCTGGGTGTCAGCAGGACACCTGAGTGTGTCCCTACGTGAGGGGGTTTGTTAGTTAGGCTCCCTGGACCCGCGGAAGAGAGGGAAGGGTCCAGGAGCTGCTCAGCGCATGAAGCCAGAAGCCTCAGAAGAAGAGGGACCAGTTGTCTGTACAGCGGCCTGGGTCTGGAGCCCAGAAGTCCCTTGGAGCCACTGGGCTAGTTCACAGCGCAAGAGCGCAGAAGCTGGAGTCCCCGTCCATAGAAGGTGGCAGCAGCAAAGTGAACAAGCGCAGAGCTTGGAACTTTTCACAGACAAAGCAACTTTCTCCTTCTCCGGCTCCTCCTATCGGGGCTGCATGCCTATTGGATGGTAACTCTCACCATCAGGGCCAGTCCTCTACTGTGGTTTGTTGGCCTGAATGCTAGTCACCTCTGGACATGCCCACAGCTACACCCAGAACTGCTGCACTAACCTGCTGAGCTGCCTTAATCCAGCCAAGGTGACAGTCACTGTTAAGAGTCACACTGAAGGGAGCATGCGTGGGAGCCATTTTGTGGAGACTTCAGTCCCCTTCTGAAGCCCAGATGATGGAGGGGCCACATTCGTGCAGTGGGGAAGGGCCTGGCTCGGACTCTTACCTGGGCCCTTTGCTCCAGCCAGTCACTGGCATCTCTGTGAGCAGCGGCTAAACCCTCTCCCAGCACCTGGCTGACGGCCCCTCCTGGGGCACTCGGGGGCAGAGTCGATGGGAGAGATACTGAGCTGGGGTGGCAGGGTTGATTGAGGGCATCTTTGATGTGTGCACACAAGCTTCACGGTGCACATTAACTTCTTAACCTCAGATTCTGCAAATGGAGAGAGTGTCCCTCACAGTGAGGGGCTTTGATAAAGCGTGAGAGCTGAGACATGGCGCAGATGCAGCGGGTCAGGGAGCATGGCTGGCTGTGTGCAGGTGCTGTGGCATGTGACCCTCAAGCCTGTGTCACTCTGAGGACAGCTTTACAGGGTGCAGTTCCAGACCCAGTGGAGCAAGGCCTGGTGTCTCCTGTCATTGTCCTGGACCTGCAGATACCTTGGCTTTCAGGAGCAGCAGAGCCTCACAGACCAGTCAGGATGAAGTTACCCCGAGTGAGAGCAGAGGCCACGGCGGAGAGTGGGCATCTCAGGCTGGGGACAGAATTGGCTCTGACTTGACAAGGCCATCTCCTCTGCCAGCCATACAGACCCCAGCCTTGTTCAGGTCCCCTTTCCAATTCTCTTCCTTCTTTCCTTCCTTTCTTTCTTCTTTCCTTCTTTCTTCTTTCTTCTCTCTCTCTCTCATTTTCTTTCAGTTTTTGAGACAGAGTGTCACTGCGTAGTCCAGGTTGACCTTGAACTTGAAGTGATCCTCTCACGTGGAGTCGGTCTCCCCAGTACCAGGGTTACCCATGCCTGGCTGTACTTCTGCTTTTCTATAAATCATCAGTTCCAGAGACGGATCTTGAGCCCCTCCCTGTCCTGCCCAGTGTGACTGTTCTGATTTGAGCTGCTTTCCCACCTCGCACTCATTTCTGCCCTCATCTGGTGCTGTGGGGGTGGGAGGCCGAGCCTGGCTGCTGGGACCCTGGGAGCAGGGTTCTCACCCACAGCCCAGTGACAGCGTAGAGGTCTGTTTGGCTAGTTTCTTCCTTGTGGTCTAAAAACTGAAAGCTTCTTCATCATCTTCCCACATGTTTCAACAATTTCTTTATGAAATTTCAAGCTAAAGGCAAGTTCATATGTTCGTTTTTAATGTAAGTTTTATAGACAAGCACAGATTTGAATACTGTCTTAGTATTCAAATACACAATTTACTAGGTGAAAAAAATCACCTAGAAGTTGTAGGGGTGAGAATAAAGATAACATTTAAAAACTGATCTGTTAATTTCTTTTAAAGAAAAATTGCAGATGGGGGTGACGTGAGGGTTTCTGTAAACCAGAAGCGTGGACACTGCACACTGAGTCACCTTGGCTTGGGAAATTGTGCGTATCCAACTCATAGCGAGAAGCTCAGCAGCCGCATCCAGGGCTGCACGGAGCAGGTAGTTTCTGTCTGGGCACCTTTGACAGCGATGGGCGCTGTTCTTTCTCATGGGTGTTAAGGAGACACAAGTGGCCGCAGGACTGACTGCACCCCGTGTGGGTACATTGGTGTGCTTGTCAGTTATCACAAAGCAGGTGGAGAACTTCCTTCCGAATGCAGAGCAGCCGCTCAGACCTCACCGCCGACTCCCCGATATCTCTCCACCTCAGCCTCCAGCTGTGTTTCCCCTCAGTCTGTCGTTCTCTCCATCTTTTTCTGTGTCTCTGTCTCTGTCTCTGTCTCTCTCTCTCTCACACACACACACATTCTTGCTCCTCTCATGGAGAAATGTCAAAGACTAATCAGATTCCAGAAACCGGGCAAAAATCTCAACTTTGAAAAGCACCTCTTTCAGGCATTTAGTGGTCATCTTTGCCTCACTTGGTAAAGGAACGCCTGCTTTCTCTGGTTAACCGAGCTCCTCTGTCAGACCTAGAGCTGCCGCGTGCCCCTGACTGTTCCACTCCAGCTGAGCTCGGGGAGAAGGGGTCCGTTTTCTGCCCAGCCTCCTAGAGAAATCGCTGGACACTTCCCTGTGTCTCCCACTGCTCTGAAAGTGACTCCACTGTTCCATTTGTTGATTTGTTATAGAGTATTTACCCTTTTTTTTTTTTTTTTGAGACAGGGTCTCGCTTTGTGGTTCAGGCTGGCCCTGAGCTCAGCCTCAAACTCACATCACAGCAACCCTCCTGCCTCTGCCTCCCGAGTGCTGGGATGACAGGCGTGAGCCACCACGCCCGGCACTGTGGTATGTGGTGCTGGTTGCTGCTGGGCGTGAGTCTCCACACCCAGTATGGTATGTGGTTACCAGGGATCGAACCCGGGTCTTTGCGCTTGCAAGACAGGTGCCGGCACCACTGAGCTATATCCCCGGCCCTAGAGTATTTACCCTTGTAAGGGGATCAGCAGGGATCCTTGCAGAATTCAGATCTAATTTAAAAAAAATGAAAGAAGAAGCAGAGGAAGAGGAGAGGGAAGGAGGGAGTGTTACAGACCATGCTTCACAAACCACTCATTTAAAGTAGGCCTTTGGAAGAAAAGTTTATTCTAGCGAACAGGGACTAAAATCAAGGACAGAGTCTAGCAGATCGCTGGGAAAAGCTGAGTCTGTTACACCTGTATGTGGATGGGCTGACACTGGGAGAGAGAGCAGCAGCCAGCTGAGAGAGATTTTACCTATGAGTGGACAGACTAACATCAGGAGAGATATTAGCAGCTAACAGTAAAAGGAATTAGGCTTGCATAGGCTTTGAAGGGTCTCAAGAATCTGGGGTGAGATGTTTATGATTGAGTCCAGGGCAGTCTGTGTGGTGTACAGCCAGTTACTGGACTTCTTGGTGCTGGGGAGGCTGTCATCTGTTTATTGAGAAATAGCCTGTCGTTTGCTGAAAGTGGCCTATTTGCTTGGCCTGTTTATTCTTGAAGATCTTACCTCAGTCAAGGGTGACAGGGAGGGTCTGTGGTCAGTGCAGCAAAGGACTTTGGCGCTGAGACGGAGAGAAAGGTGTGTGGTCCTGGGGCAGTGTGATGTGGGAGTTGTCTGTATATACACAGGTACATTACATGTGTGTTGCTGTCAGAGATCCAGCAACTACGGGCAAGTGCTCTGTTGTGGTTGTGGAGATGGTTTAAAAACTTGCTCCTTAATAAAGAGCTGGTGTGAGAAGCCTAGAGGGATAAAATTTCTTATGCAAACTTGATGTTAGTTCCCAAGGCAGCACAATGATTTTCAGTAGGAAAATTGCAAAGCAGAGATTAGTAGCTAAAAAGTGTTTATTTTTGTTATCTCTTAGGTGTTAATGAAAGCATAAGGCAAATTTTAAAGGAGAAAAAACCTTTTTTTAAAAACTCTAATGTGTAAGGCCAGAGAGTTCTAAGGCAGCAAAAAACAACATACCTTTGTATAAAAGACTAAAAACTTCAACATAAATTTGTAAATGAAATTGAAACTCAGACATACCAGCAGTTTGGTTTCCTTGTATCTGGTAGTTTAATTTAGACACAGAATGATTGATCACACAAATAATTCAGTAAAGTTCAAAAGCAATATAAATTCATCAGGGTAATTTTCGTAGTGCAGATGGAATTATGACTCAGAAGGTGCTGTAGTCAGCTTTCTGTTGTGATGACAAAACGCCGGAGGAAAACAGCTTAAAGAACAAAGCTTTATTTTGGTCCGTGGTCTCCATTCATGTCAGCGGGCTCCACGGGCCCCAGGCCTGAGGTGAGGCAGAAGTATGATGGGGGAAGGGGCCTGGTGGAGGAGAGCTGCTCACCTCACGGCGGCGAGGAAGGGACAGGGTCTGAGAGGAAGGGGCCAGGGACAAAAGCTGGACTTCAAAGCCACTGCTCCGTGTTGCGATTCATCCACTTCCTAGTAAGCCCACTCAGTTATGAGCTTATGAAGGAATGAATCCATGGATGAAGTTAGACCCCTCGTGATCCATCACCTCCTCCCAGCCCCACCTTGGAGCATCTGAGCTGGAGGCCACCTCATACCTAGACAGTAGCAGAACAGAAGCCACTGGAGTCAGGGCCTTTAACGTCCGTGCCACTCGGGACAGTCTTGAGCACCTACTGCGTACCAGGCTGGGAACAGGGAGGGCACCAAGTGTGGGGGCTCACAGATTCTTGGATATAGTCCATTCTGACTTCTAAGCCTCTTGGCCAGGCTCCATTGCTTCTTTGCGCATATAGAGAGCTCTTGGGAGAGAAAGAGTTGTTTCTTTCTTTTTTTTTTTTTTTAATATTGCTCTATTAACTTATGTGGAAGCCAAGTCTCAGAAGTTATTGCCTGAGGTGCTTTGGGCTGGGTAATTTGCAGCGTTGGGGCAGCAGTGGCCCTGGCCCTGTGTTTACTTTCTCCTGCCCCCAGTGCCCAGAGAGCACATTAGGGCCTGTTTGGCAGAGAGCAGATGAAACAGTGGTACTGGCGCTGTCAGCCGGCTGTGAGCAGGAGATGGATGGCAAGCGCAATGGGCCCCGACAGCTGCCCGGCCGGCCGGCATGTGTGGTCCTCTCCTCCATCCATCACACTGCTCCTGGCCCAGAAGATGTCATTTAGGGGTCCGTAAATTCCCAAGCAGCTGGTAAAATGAATCCAGTTGGGGAGCCTCTGAAATTGACAGCCCCTCAGCTTTGGAGGAAGTGAATGCAGCCACAGACACCAGCACAGAGTCTGCCCTCGCTGGGTCCTTTCGCAGTGGCTTCTGTTCCCGAAGCATCCAGCGTTACTCAGGGGCCTGCTGGTCCCTGATATTAAAGTAGTAACGAGTTTTTACCTGCTGGGCATTTGCAAGGAGATTCCCAAATCAGCCTTTTCTTCCCATTTTCAATATTCACCTAATACAGATAAGTCAGATTGTAGGGTTTATGTTGTTTCCAGAAATTAAATAGAGAAAGGTTCTTTCTAAGTCCTGAAAAGCTGCCTAACTGTGGGACACTTTAGAGTTGGCTGGCTTGTCACACATCCACTGGTAGAGGAACCATTGTGCATGAGCATTGTGACCCATGGGGAGCAATGCCAGAGGACACACTGGCGAGCACTGTGGGACAGTGGTAGGTCCTAGCGAGCCATCTTGCTTGGCTGGTATGCGGTGGTCAAGTGGAATCCATTGTTCAGTTTGGAGGATAAGTAATGGCTTTACTGCAGAAAAAGTCTTATTATAAGCCAAGTTCCATACTTGCCTCTCTGTAGGATTCAAAACGAATGAGACGGGGCCGTGTTCCTAGGTGAGCTTGCTGTCTGTGTAGGGTGTTGGCAGGGCAATAACAAAGTGAAAAGAAAACCGCACAGACGATGGAGGAATGGAAAGACTGGTTCTGGGGGCTGAGATGTGGATGCTGTCACCTGTTGCGAAGGAGGCAGTGTTGGAGCCATGCTGTACGTGACAGTGTCTGTAGGAAGAGCAGAGAGGGAAGATGCTGTGCTTTGTTGGTGGTGTAAGAGTCTTAAAATTGCCTCTTGAGGCTTGGTCATTCCCACAGTGGAGAGTAGGAGCAAGCTTGGGGGGTGATGGAGGGGCCAGGGAAGTCCCCAACAGAGTCCTGTCTGTGGGCTAGTGACCCAGTGGGTGGACACAGCTGGAGGGGATAGGAAGCAAAGACAAAGGGGGCTGAGCCATCACAGTGTCTTGGTGGCCGTGCTCAGAGGTGGAACTGATTCTGCAGGAAGAGGGGAGAATGTGGAGTCATGGCGGGGTTTGAACTGAGGGCCGCTCTCAGCAAGTGAATGTCGTGCTTCTTGTTTTAAAGAGCTGCTGGAGAAAGTAGGCCCAGCCCTGCCATCCAGCTGGGGAAGGGGGAGTGCTGCCTTTGCTGCCTTCTGTTTTGGGGCTTCGTTACTGCCGGCTCAGGTTCAGCTCTTCTGTTTGTATGTGAGGACTGCTTGCGGTGCTAAACTACAGCCTTGGTAACAGCCCTTTGGGAGGCATCGCCCACTGCTGGAAGCCACTTTCCTGGGAGTGCACATCCTGGTATGCCTGCCCTGTGGGAGCAGCGCACTGCGAGCAGCTCCCACAGCTGGCGCTGCCCCTGTTTACTCTTCAGAGCAGCCCCCACCCAGCGTGCCTGTGACTCAGTGGTCTCAGTTGTTTATGTGCTGAGTTTGATGAGCTACTGAGTTTTACCACAATACAACCCACTAACTGGGCCCTCTTTTTGTGTTTCATGTGTAAGTGGGAACGTGTCGTGTTCGTCTTTCTGCATCTGCCTCATTTTCTCTTCACGTGAAGTTCTCCACTTCCACGCACATTGTCAGAGAAACAGAATTCACTTCCTTGTGAAGGCTTTATCGTCCTCAATCCTGTACTTTGGCTGCAATGTCCTGGCCCATCATGTTCATAGATGTTGAGGTTCTGCCCTGTGTGCTGCAGTTAGCGTGGATAGTCATGTGTCATACACTTTAGAATTGCTATGAGAGTAAACTGCAAATGCTCTCATCACAAAATTCAGGTATCTGAAGTGATGGATGCATTAACTAGCTTGACTTCATTATGCCACATTACATTTATAAACCATTACATCATCTGTGCCCCATAAAGTACACAGTTAACAGTTTTCATATACTGTAGCATTTTATTTTATTTTTTAATTTTTTAAATTTAAATTTTTTTTTTTTGACAGGGTCTCACTTTGTAGTTCAGGCTAGCCCTGAGCTCAGCCTCAAACTCACATCATAGCAATCCTCCTGCCTCTGCCTCCCGAATGCTCGGATGACAGGCGTGAGCCACCACGCCCGGCACTGTGGTATGTGGTACTGATTGCTGCTGGGCGTGAGTCTCCAAACCCAGTATTTTATGTGGTTACTGGGGAATCGAACCCGGGTCCTTGCGCTTGCAAGACAGTCTCTGGAACCACTGAGCCAAATCCCAGACCCTACTGTAGCATTTTTTTAAAAAAGTAAATCAGAAGAAAAAGATCCCCAGTGGTCCTTCAGGGTGCCAAAGACTCACCCTTTCCCTCTGGTTGGCAGCGAGAAAGTAGATGCCATTCATAGCTTTTCAGAAATGAGGGCTTTGTGTGACCAGGGGACAAGGCCTTGTGGAACCCGTCATCTCATTCTGCCTCCAGACGATCCCTTCCCCGTCACCAGGCGCCATCACAACATGTTCGCCTTCCCACCCTCACCTCCACCGCTGGGGGACGATGTTGTTCTTTGTAGGGGGAATTAACCCTCATTTTGTGCATTCAGAATCTTAGTAATTCTCCTCAGCTCCTACGTTGTTAATATTCATCTTATTCCTCAATCTCTCATTCTGCCTCCTGGGGTCCTTGCTGCTCATCATCGTGGTGGCTGAGTTGGATCAGCTGTGCAGCTTCCTGCCCTTCATAATGTGATAGGAGAACTCGGGGTGACCCCTGGGGATAGTGCAGAGCTCTCTGCCTTCCTCAGAGGCACCCATGTCTGGAGGAGAGATGTGCCAAGGGGCAGAAAGCGGGATCCTGCTGACAGGCAGTTCTGGGCCAGATCCCAGCTTTTCCTCTTCTACTCACAGGCTTAGGGTGAGCTGATTACCATCTCCACGTCCCAGTATCCTCAGCTACCAAACAGGAACCATCACGATAATCATAGGGTTTCATCCAGCTAGTCATGTGAGGACTCTGGGTGATCTGTGCACTGCCCTAACACAGGAAAATGTGGCAGGGAAGTGACTGCATTAGTCACCTTTTAACCACTGAGACCAAATGTCCAGTATACACAACTGGAAGGAAGAGATAGTGTATCTAGTTCACGGTTTCAGAGTGTAACAACCATGGTTGGCTGGCTCCTGGGCAAGAACATCATGTGAAAGGTGTGGAGGAGGCAGCTGCTCACTTCATGCCAGCCAGGAGGAAGACAGCAAGGAAGATTCAGAGACAGAGAGGAAGGGGCAGTACAAGACGTGCCCTGCAAAGTCTCACTACAGTGATGCCTTCATCCTCCCGGGTCTCCCAGCACATCTGTGGAATGAACTCATCATGGATTAACCTACCGATGAAGTCAGAGCCCTTATGCTCTACTCCATTCCTCAGAGCCCATCCACTGGCAGGCAGGCTCTCAGCTCACATGGGCTCTGTGGCACGGGAACATCACAGCTACACAGATGGACGTGGCAGGCAGGGGCTCGGAACAGTGTCTCCTGGCTCAGAAGATACAGGTGAAGAGCACCTCAGAAGAGTAGGTCCTCCTGATACACTGGAAGATGTGCTTGTGACAGATGCTAGACTGGTATGGCGAGCAGAACCAGAACGAGACATGATGATTCGAAATAATATGAAAGGAGCATCGGCTAGTACTCAGAGAAGAGGCGAACAGAGAAGCTTCCAGCAGCAGAGATGTGGGACATGATCAGTAAGGGACATAGGTGGCCATTGAGGGTGAGACGGGGATGGCAGCAGAGGGCAGTGGTGTGCTTGGAGATGCGGACAGCTGGGTAGAGAGACAGAGGGAGAAGGAGAAGGAGATGGAGATGGAAAGAGGGGGAACAGAAAGAGAGAGAGAGATAATAGGAAACAAGAAGAGAGGCAGAATCAGACAGACAGAGAACCAGAGGGAGAGATGGGTGTCAGGATGAGTACACAAGTGTCCTGGGAGCCAGATGCTGTGGGGCTGGTGTCCACTTGATGGTCTGGCTTCCTTCTAAATCCCTAGCAGGGAGGGGACTGTGGTCACTTGCAGGTGACGGTGCAGAGTCAGAGCTCAGTGGCTACCCGCCACCCTCTCACTGTGCATGTGCTGGGGAGCCTTCGCCCTGCTCCACCCCCGTCTGCATGTGCTGGGGAGCCTTCGCCCTGCTCCACCCTGTCTGTGCATGTGCTGGGGAGCCTTCGCCCTGGGCCAGATTGTCCGTCCACTGCTCCTCCTCTGCCGTCACTGCTGCCTCACTGCTGCCTCACTGTCCTTCAGCTCTTGGCCCCATGTGTCCCCAAGGTGCACAGCTGACTCTTTCATGCTCCATGAGTCCCCAGGCTACCGAAAGTTAATGTTCTACACTTGAGATCTCTTTGCGGTCCTCTGGGAAGGTATTTGATATCATTAATTACTCCTCGATTGGCACCTGCTTCCCTGGAATTTTTGTCTCATTTACTGAACTATTTCTATGAGGATGTATTGACTCTCTAAACTATAACCAAAAATATAATTTTATTTTAAGATTTCCAGTAATAATGTATCATTTTAATTTCAATACTATTGTAGCCCTCCTTTTATCTGGTAAAAACACGTCCTTCCATTTCGGTGATACTGAGGATTGAACCCAGGGCCTTGTACATGCTAGGAAAACTTTCTGCCCAGCCTTTCATATTTCATTTTTATGATGGGATCTCCCTACGTTGTCTAGGTTCGCCTCAAAACTGTGATCTTCGTGCTTCAGCTTCTCAAGTCTGGGCTTACACATGTGCTGACTTGTGTCTGATATATGAATCATTTTAATTTTTCATATATTTTTAAAAACATGAGTGTTGTGAACCTGCCCTTGGTGTGGAGCAGGACTCTGGAAGCGGGCGTCCTGGAGGTGAGGCGAGCACCCCCACCGAGTCTGGGGTGACGCCCTCACCTTCTGGGGTGCTGTCAGGGTGTTGTCGCCGCCCGGTCAGTCGGCCGGCCCTCCCGTGCCCGCTGGTGTTCATCACCTTGCTCTCTGTTGTTTTTGAAACAGGGGTTTAAGTGCAAACACTGTGAACTGTGTACAACCGTGCCAGCTTTGCCATCCACGTGGTGGTTCAGCCCGGGACGTGGAGTGCTGCTGTCTCCCGTGATGAGCCTCAGCAGGAGGGCAGAAAGTCACCTGTCAATCCCGCGCACCAATAAAAGCTGTGAAAAGGAAAAAAGAGTTAGCTAGCTAACAGTGGCCATAATAAAGTTTGCTTAAAAGTAGACAGAAAACTTTTATGTGAGTAACATACCTGTGTGGTCAGAGTATATGATAAAAGTTTAAATTTTAAAAATTATGACAGTAAGAGATACACTGAGTTTCCCTCAATGCCCGCCCTGTGCTGCGAACACACTTCCTGCTGCTTCCTGCAGCAGCTGTGGAGTCCTCTCCGTGAGTGTCTTTAGCTCTGCTGACCTGGCTGCCTCTACGTCTTGAATCAGTGCTAACTGTCTTCCTTTCAAGGTCACTTTGAAAGAGCCTCAAATTGGGCAGTGCCAGGTCCATTGAGGGACGTGATGAGGACACTGTCGTGTCTCACAAGCCTGCCTTGCTGGGGGCTGGCGCTCGGCAGCAGCATTTACCACCTTTTTTTGTTTGCTTTGTGTGAAGGGCATCAAACTCGGGACCTTGCGCTTGCCAGGCAAGTGTGGAATCACTGAGCTACCTCCCGGGCCTCACCACACTTTTTTGAATACATCCAGTAATGACACACATGAACCAGTGCTGCCAGAACTGCTCCATAATATGGCCAGGACAATAGGATAAATGTGTTCAAACTGGGGGAGAATTTGAGGGGAATTAGTGCCTTCTACTGTAATGACATTTGAAAAAATAACTTAAACATTCACAATTTTGATCACACCTCATAAGCAGATTGCATGTTGATGTTTTATTTATGGTCTCATACTTTGTTTCAGCAATGTCTTCCTTGACTCATGGCATCAGTTCCTTGACTGAGTTTCTTGGGATATTGAATGTTTCCTGAGAGGAAACAAGGAGGTCATCACAGGACAGTGTGGAGGCACTGCAGACTCTGGAAGGCCGAGGCCGAGCAGCCTTTCCAGGGGCGTGCAGAGCAGAATCATGCTTAGCTTATTTAACAATGTCTTTCAAAATTAATAGACCATGGAGCTTTCTTGTTTTGATTAAAATTCCATTAGAAACTAGTGTTCTGGGTATCAGTGTAGGTAAACAACCCTGAGTTGATAAGCCTGTAAGAGCCCTGTACCACTTACAGCTCTAGTGAATTCTGTAATTCTCAGCCATAATTGGGAGAGGTGTTCTCCGAGTACGATTGTTTCAAGTTAGACAGAATCATTTATGTAATTTGCAAGAACAGCAATCAACTCTAAGCATCCTAGATCCCGATTTCAAAGACCCCCTCTGTGTGGGTGTTATTTAAATTCAACCATGCAGGTCCAGGGGATAAAAGAATCCTGTGGGTGTAAAGTAACTAATTGAGTCAAAGGTAATAAATCCTGCCCTTAAATAATGCAGCAGCTGTGCTGTGCTTCCTTTGAAATACCCTGAGCTTGGCTCCCCTTTCTGAGGCATCCAGATCTCACGCACAGGGCCTGTCACAGACAGAGACATGGCTCTGTGGGCTGATGCAGAACCGGAAGTGGGCCAGGCTTCCTGGCGGGTATGTGCCAGGGAGGCAGGGCATGTGAATGCATCACATGGTCACATCATCTGGGATACGAGACCTAGCTCCAGCCTATGTTTTCTTCTTTGAATTTCCCCAGGAAATGAATGACAGCATAAGCTGCCTGGAGTGATGGCGCTGGGATGGACACAGAGTACTCCTGTTTCCTGTCAGTGCCCATTTGCTATATATAATGTTTACCTTCCTTGTGTGGAGTGTGCATGCGGAGAACACATCTTAATTTCTCCTCAAATGACTCAAGATGTTTATCTTTCTTCATGGCAGAGCAGGGCTGTGGTATGGAAGCAACACACTTTCTTTATCCATCATCTCTTGATGGACGTACAGGTCGCTTCCAAGATTTAGTTAGTGTCAATTGTACTGCAGTAAAGATGGTGTGCATGGATTGCTGAAATGTGCTGTTTTGCGAAGATTCTTACTGATTTCCACAGTGGTTGTACTAGTTTAAATTCCCACCATCAGTGTGGGAATCACACCATCACAGCCTCCCTAGCATTTGATTTCTTGGTCATGTCCATTCTTTCTGGGGTGAGATGGAACCTTAATGCTGTTTTTATTTGCATTTTTCTAATGACCAGCAATGTGCAGTGTTTCTTCATATATTGATTGGCTATTTATACATCTCTGTGAAATATCTGTCTATTTCACTCATCCATTTTTGATGAGACCTTTTATTTAGGGGGCCTAACTTTTTTTGAGTTCTTTATATGTCGTAGATATTAGTTCTCCATCCAAAGAACAGCTGGCATGATTTTTTCCCCTGTTCTGTAGATTAGAGTGCTCAGTTTTAAAGAGGGAAAATAGGTAAAAAGAATGATGTCTCTTGGTTTTGAGAAGATTATCATTTTTGTCAGAGGGGATGCCAGCATAGCCCAGTAGATACTGAGAAGAGTGTCCTTAGGACAGTGGGGACTCAGCAGCACGTTGCAATGAGGCGGTGTCCTCCTTGGTCAGGCCGGCGTGTAGGGTTGCTGCTGTCCACCCAGTGCTGTCTACTCTAACACCACGTGTGCTGTGGCACACAGCCACAGGGACCCAAATGAGTAACTGGGCTGTCCAGTGGCGTTGCATGGCGTCCTCATTTGCTTTCACAGCCCCTTTCTCCCCTCTCCACTCTGACCCGTGCCCATGGCTTTCTGGTTTCTGGAATACCAGCCGAGGAGCACAACACATTGAAAGGCAGAAGGAAAGGAGGCTCTGGGTTTCCTGTCTCCTTCCTGGTGGGTGGTGCCTTAGCCATGGCC
The DNA here is from genome assembly GCA_004026965.1 of Petromus typicus. Classification (NCBI taxonomy): domain Eukaryota; kingdom Metazoa; phylum Chordata; class Mammalia; order Rodentia; family Petromuridae; genus Petromus; species Petromus typicus. Next base: position 21,814 of record PVIR01005210.1, read on the forward strand.
CCACGCCTCTCTAGAAGTCTTGTCTGTGGTGAGCTCACCAAGCTTCTTTAAGAGAGTTCTGGTTTGATATCCTGACTGGTCCTGATTCGGTTAGGGAAATACACTCTATTGTAAAAGGAAATGTCCCTTAAACATTTCTTATGGCGTTTAAATTAGGAGGAAAATGATTACTGGATCCCATTTTCATTCACAGCGACTTATTTAATGTGTTTCATTAACACTACTGATTGAGACCTTTAAACCAAATGTCAGATGGTCTTTATATTTAAAACCCCAAAACCCAGAATTTGTAATGGGGACGTTAAGAGCATTTAGTTCGGCAAATAGGATCATGATGATACCTTTTCTTTCAAAAGTTAATTGAGTTTAAATGAAGGCAATTTGGCTGAAGTTGAAAAATCAAACTAGAGGAGAAGCTGGCAGATAACCCAGGACAAATGAGTGCCCTAGGAGTAGAAAGCTTTGGCAAATTAGCTAGATGGAGGGCAATTGGCCCAATGTTTGCATGCTTAATTAGGTCGTAAGTCCTGCGTTGACAGCGACATCTTGCACACACACAGTCCCCGTGGAGACCTGTGTTCGATGAGGTGTGGGTATCAGTGACATGAGACCCATTCCCTCTAAGACACTGTGGTCCTGAGGAAATTTAACAGAGAAGGAGGTTCCAAGAGATGTGTGGAATGTTCATAATGGATGTGTATTTTAAATATTTTAAACTCATGGTGACTTTAGTTCTCTGAAGGGTGTGAAATGTTAAGCATTTGAACTTACTGTTCAGGGTTGTTGAAGGTGAGCCTGAGTAGAATTGAGGTGTTGCTAAAGACTGTGTCGTCAGTAAAGGCGGAAGTGCAGTCCCTGGCAGTGGAGTGGCTGGAGGCCCCCAGCATGGAGTGAGCAGTGACTCCACAGGAAGCTCAGCCAGTGGATGCAGATCGCTGTTCTGGGAGCCATGGTGCAGGGCTGCTATTCTGTTCTCATTGTTATTTCATTAGTTTGTACTTTAGTAACTTTAAAATATTTTTAGATTTTTTTAAAAAGAAAAAGAGACAAGCAGCCCTCCCAGTTGATTGCAGGGATGAACCAGCAAGCCTACTATCTCTGGAAACTGCGGGGGAGGGGCCCTGCATTTGCCCTCTGCCTCCAGCCAAGGGTGTTGCCCACTCATTGCCCAGTGTTGAATTTCTGCCCACAGCTGTGCTGGGCAGGCTTCCCATACTGTCTCAGGTCCTCATAACAGCACAAACAATCCCTGTGGTTTCCCCGCCTTGTAGTTGGGATGTGCAGAGGCAGAAGGGAGTCTTTAGGGAGGGGGTCGATACCTTTATTGCTGAGGCAGGACAGCGCTCATCTGCCTGGCCCGCCCTCCATGGACAGTGATGGGCCCTTGTATCAGCCAGGATCGACCCCCAGCTCTGTAACTGTGCACTGGACTCTCGAGTGATGAGAAGTAAGTTTCTGTTGTTTCCATGAGGAAGCCACCAAGTGGATAGAGGTACCACTTCTAGATGGCAGCTGGGGTGTGGGGATGAGGGGCAGATCTGAGCCTGTGCCGTGGCTGCGTGGACCGGGGGGGACGCTACCTCGTCTGCAGTGACCACTGTGCACCTTTAGTCATTACTGTGTCCTGGATCTGAGCCATGGTCCCTCAGGTCGACACTTAGAGGGGACTCTACGGTGGGTTCCCTGGTCGGAGGAGGAGCTTCCGGGTATACCTGGCAGCCTGGATGTGAAGTGAGCCAGGTTTTCCCCCAGACAGAACCCATGTTCTCTGTCCTAGTGTGGTGCCACCTGGGGTCGGTGGGTCCAGCCTCATGTTGGTCACTGCGTGGTCCCACGATGAGCCTGTGGTAGTGGTAGCACCAGGAGAACAAAATGGAACTGATTTTCAGTGAATCTGCAAGACGCATTTGATGAACTTCCAGTGGCAGTAGATGTACCCTGGGGCCCAGGGCCAGGGAAGTGATGGACAGGTCAGAGGATGGAAACAGGAGATTCTCTGAACAGACCTGAGTTTGGTCTGGACTTAAGACAGTGCAATGACTGGGACCAGCTCTACCATCTGGACATGCACTATAACACCCACATTTCTCCCACTGTCCATCCCAAGAGAGCTGGAACTCCAGTTTCCTGGTTCAGGAGCAGCCAGTATGTTAGTAGGTCTTACCCGTGTGATCAGGCATTTGAGTTTATGCCTGTAAGGGTGGGTTCTGCCTCTTTCTGTAAGAATCTCCACAGTGGTTCATAGTGGTAAAGATACTTTAGAGATGCACAATTGCAGTGTGAGCTCTGGGAATAGGTTTGTTTGAATCAGAGAAGCACAGGGTGACGTGGGCTGTTCCTGACCCCACTGGGGACCAACCAGTCCACTGTCATCTGCTTTGCCACAAGTTCTGGTTTTCCATGCCGTGGACAAAGCACTGGCCCATTGCCCAGCTGTGTTCCAGCTAAGGATGACTCATTCTGGCTCGGGAGTCACGGGGCTGGGAACCTGGCCTGGAGTAGCTGGCTTCTGAGACGCCCTCTTCAGAGAAGCCGCCATAGTTAACTTCCAGGGTTGGCGCCTAAGATCGTTGTCTCTGACAGCACTGGAGAGCTTGGTCCTAGAGCCAGGTGGCCTGGGTTCGGCTGCCACTCTTGTGCTTCCTGGGTGTTGTCGCCATGGCGACTGTGACCCACCTGCTCCCACAGCCTCAGTGCTCCCTGTACTTCTGGCCTTCCCTTTAGTGTGAGTCGGGATCTTGAGGCTCAGTTCTGGCTCTGAAAAGGGCTGGGGTGGAAGGAACACCTCTTCTTGTCGGGGATACCTGCACCTGCCGTCCTCATCCCACTCTCCATCCCTGTCCTCCCTCCCAGCCTCCCTTCTGCACAGCAAAGCAGAAAGGTGCCTGTAGAGCTGGAGGCCCTGTCTCCCCGGGAGCACGGGGAAGTCTCAGAGCCCTGCATCAGGGCACATGTGAGGGCTCCATCGGCTCACATCAAGTGTGTTTGTTAAGACACAGAGATCTAGGGTTTATTTCTTATAGCATTTAAGTTCAGTTGCCCAGACTAATTCAGAGATTGGTAATAAGCATGAGGCAAAACTGCACAATAAAACCCAGCCACGGGGGTAGCATGCCGGTCAGCTGTCGAGGCACCATCTGCCAGAATGTCTGTGCTTTGCAGTGGCTCACTAAGCTGTTTCCTGGTAAAAATTGGGACCAGGAACCTTAGCAGTTTGTAGCTGTAGTGGGAGTGGATGAGTATCAGACAGCTGAGCTCTGAAAAGAATGTGTCTGGAGGAAACTGAAAGGAAAGAAGGGATTCCTGGAGTTCGTGGGCTGACCATGTCGGAAGAGCTCATGCTTAGACCTCAGATATCAGGTAGAAGCCTGAAAAAGCAGTTAAGCCGCAGAAGCCCAGAGGCCAGGGCAAGGCTTGGCCCAGGCACAAGCTGCCTCCAGGGCTGCGCCAGCCTCCCTCTTACTGGAGGGAGAAAAGGGAGCGAGTGAACCTCAGAGGAGCTGTGCATTTAGCTCATGGACCAAGGAAACAACTGCAAAAGGCTCTATCTGTGTCTGCAAAGCGTGGAGCCCCTGCATGTGTCCCCTGGATTCTAAAAGGCATTCTGTGCTGTAGAAGAGGCCCAAGACTCAGCACTCATGAGCAGGGAGCAGGCGGGGCTGGGTTCCCTTAGGGAGGCTCCGTCCTCAAGCTCATCATGGACACGGACTGGGAAGACGGGAAGCTTAGGTAAGGAAAGAGGTGCAGACGGCTTGTCGGGGGGCTGCTTCAGGGAGGAGCAGAGCCTCTTCTGTGGAGGACGGCCATGTCTGTCCTCAGCCGGGGTGGCACTGGACGGGGAGGACGTGTTCCATGAGCTCCCCGTGTGGGCGTGGCTCCAGGTCCCCTCCTCACCTGCTGCTGCACTCTCCGTCCATCGCTTCTGGATCACAGGTCTCTGGACCCCAGGAGCCCCTGGTCCAGGGCACAACTAGCCCTCACCCTCACTTCTGTTCTGTGAGAGGATGGAGTACGTGGATGAGACGGGAGACAGTTCCTGGTGGAAACAGGTAAACATGCTGAGTGCATTGTTCAGACCAGCACACAGAAAGAGGGGTCAGAGAGAAGGCCTTTGCTCACAGTCTGTGCTCGCAGCTGCTTGGGGACCCCACGTCCTTGCTTCTCTTACTTCTGGGCAGTGGCTACCGAGCAGATACAGCACAGGAGAACAGGCACAGCCACTGACAGCATCTGGTGCGGGAGCCCCTCGATCCTTGTCTCCCCATCGCTGTCTGCCCAATGGAAGGGGAAGCCGGGAGCTATGAGCTGAGCGGGTGGCTTCACAGGACAAGGGCCTGGACCTCAGAGCCCAGAGGGTGGGTCCGAGTCAGAGGGGCTGTGCCTGTGTGCCCTGAGCCACTCAGACTTCAGATGAGTCCCGGGCCAGCTCCCCAGAGTAACAGGTAGTAAAGTTGTACACTCCCCATGACCTCACAGCCATTCCAGATGTGGGCAGGAGAGACACAGACAGGCCATGTGCACAGCCCAGCGCTGAGCCTGGTCGAGGGCTCCCGATGGTGGCACTAGGGCTGGGGATCCGGCCAAGCGCCTGGGGTGTGTGGCTGCAGGCTGTGTGCTGGCCACCTCTCCCTGCTGACTCTTGATGGTGACGTCCAAAGAGCAGCAGCCTCTCTCAGTGCTTGCTGAGCTCCTCAGTGCAGGCACACGTGGACCTCCAGTGCTTCTGGGCCACCCTGCTCCCAAGCCTTTGGTGGGGTTTTTGCATCAGGGGCTTGGCTGGGATCTTGGGACTGCAGAATCTGACACATTGCTGTTCCTGATCAGGGTGCCAGCGCTCCTCCCCGCGGGAGCGACTGGACCTGAGCCTTGCGCCCCGACTCATCACACTACTGTTCAGTGTCAGACTAATGCACTTTCATCAGTCCTTAACCTAATTACCCCGTAAATCCTGCGATTATATGCTGTTTACTCCCTAATGTGTCCATGGAACAAGTTTCTAATTCACTTAGGAAGAACAGGGCCACCTTCTAATGGCTTTCTTCTTTTCCTGTTAACATCGCCCATGACTTACCTGCCTGGGACGGAGGAGTAGAAACACGTGCGCACTTAGAACACATGCACGCGTGGACGTGCGTCTGTGGCTGAGGCTCAGTCAGCACCACAGCAGCAGCGTCTCTCAGGGCACCCCGCCCAGCCCTGGCTCCCTAGGAACAGGCTCCTGGGAAAAGAACTGGGCGGATTTGAGTTGTTGGAGTGTTTGAAAGGTGTAACAGTGGAGAAGGACGCTGCACTGGGGAGTGGGACTCGACAGCGTCCTGACTGTCGCCTCTGCCATGTGGCCAGGTTCCCTAAGGACAGAAGCAAGCGCAGTGCTGTCCTCACCAGCTGTTGCTGCAGCTCCTTTCCAGTGCAAGACTGAGGGATGGACACCGCTGTAGAGTGCATCCCTGGAGATCTGGGTGACATCTTATTCTTCTGCGCTTGTGATTGGATCTGGGCCGTGAACAGTGTGGGACCTGTTGCTTATGGATCGTGGGGCAGCACAGAGAGATGGGGCAGGGCAAGGCCCACGGTGGCTGAGTGAGGGCATCCTGGGCACCCTCTGGGCCATGGCATAGCAGCAGCATAGTGTGGCAAAGCCTGGCTTTGAAACCTCCCCTGGAGCTGGCACCCCGTGCTCAGGGACAGCAGCCTCTCCCGGTGCTCCAGGTGGAATCCTGCCTCATCACCCAACACTGCAACACTGCCAGAGCTCGTGTGGGTTCAAAGGGCCATCGCCTCTTTTGGTGCCAACCCTTGGGGATGGGCTGGGTTGAGCCTTTGCCTCGGGTCCCCTTGCCCACTCCTGCCACCCAATCCTCCCCAAGACCCTTCTTTCTAGTGATGGGTCAGTGCATCTGCAAGGGCCCTTCCTGAGCTGCCGGAGTCAGGGCACTTGAGGAGAGGTGAGCGGGGACCTGCTGGTGGTGCAGGAGTCTGTTCCCCCAAGCTTCCAGGTGATGCATGTGTCTTGAACCCTGATATCTCGACTCTGACTGATTCTCCAAAGCTTCCTGGAGCAGGTAGGGCGTGGGACAAGTGGAGAGAAGACCCTGACGCAGTGGCTGTGTCATCTACAATCTACTCTCCTCCTGGGCATGGAGTTTTCCTCTTACATGTAAACCCCAGACTTCTCAGGAACACCATCAAGAAAGAGGAGACTCGACAAGTTTCCAGAGGCGCGTGGCTGCCTCCCTGTCTGACACTGCAGGTTGCCATGCCGAGTGAGCCCTAACCTGTGCTCTCTACGCGTGCGTGCGCCTGTGCACGCAAAGCCCGTGTTTAGCGGTCTGCTGCAGCAGGCTACTTCACTGAGTGAGAATCTAGGCGGCTCACGCTCATCAGCACCAGTTTCTTACTTCTGCGCTGTTGGGTGAAGGGGCTGAATAAAGACGCCTTAGGACACATTTTGCTGTGCTCTGTGATTTGCCATAAGAGCCAGGACTCTGTGCAGTGACCATGTCCTTGCTCTGTGCGATCGATCTGTTGTCCCCATGGCAGTTGGCTAACAGTGTACCTACTGACCCTCTCTGCCTCCTCACCCTGCGGGGCTGGGTGACACTTCTGTGCAGCTCTGCAGCGTTTGGGGCTCGGTCCTGAGGTGTGGCGGCAAGAGGATCAGGATATGGAGTGGGACGCATGCCATGGGGCTCAGTGGGCCGCGTCCCTCTCCTGGCTGGTTGTGTGGAGAAAGACTAAACCCGCAGGTGCTACGAGTAGGGCGAGGGTGGAGAAGCTTGGGCTTGATTTCTCTGTCTAGCAGCAGCCACATGTTCTGGGAACACTGGTGGGATGCTATGTCCAGAGAGAAGACAGGCTTGGGCTTTTGTTCTCAGCTAACCTGGGCAGCCTGTGCCCCTGCAGTGTGCTGCCGGGTTGGAGAGTCTGTTTACCTGGAGCTGGAGTGATGTCTGCAGCCCACACAGCAGTGTGATTTGTGACAAAGACTTTGACCCATCTCCATTTTCAGAAGAGGTGGGACTGACATCAGCCGAGTCAGTGGCTACATGACTGCAGGACACCAGGTCACCATGCAGGTGGTCACCATGCTCTGGGACCCCAATAGAACCTTAGACACAAGCTTCAGGTGGGGCTATTTTGGATTCACAATCGACCTCATGTCTCTGCTGGAAGAATAAGAGCCTCCCGCGTGGCTCACTGGGAAGGACTTCTCAGACCTCCACGCCTGGTCCCCTGGTCTGCCCCAGGCACGCTCCCCTCGCTGGATTTACTCTTCCTGTCTGTGCTTACTGTAGTGTCAGTCTCATGGTTTTGCTGAGCTTTGAGTCTGTCTAGTGATTAAACAGGGTGACGTGGAGTCTCCGCAGTTGCAGAGTGACTACTGGAAAGCACTGGAGACAGATGACCAGACCACGTAACCCGAAGGCAGACTAGGAAGTGCTTGGCAAAGGCAAGAGGACAGACCTGTCCCATCCCTCCTGCCACAGTGTGCTGGTGCTCAGCCATTTTCTGAGAACTGTTGCACCCGCTAAGCATTTCTGTAGGACTGCTGGAGTCAGATGGTACAAGCAGATGTGAAACAAAGGCGATTTTATTCCTTCAAATTTGATGTAATTTCTCTTTCTTGTCTCCCACTTTCTACTCAAGTTGCAGAAAATTGATCTCAATTAGTCATAGGGAAATGAGTGTGTTCTTGTTAGTCTGCTCTGGGGTCCCTCGTCCTTTCCTGGGACAGCTTTTGCTTCACAAACTTGCGTCCTGTTTGCTCTGTGGCTGGATGATGCAGCCTGAGCGTGGTGTGGCTGCATGTCCACCAGTCTGATCTGGTCCCCAGCACCTGTCCACTCACGCCAGATCTACGTCATCACTGGCGGGAGCCAGGTTCCTTGCACTGAAGTGACTCCACGGGAGAATCACAGCTGTCCACGTGGCAAGTGCTGAGGCCAGCTCGGGGGTCTCTAGGTGTAGGTACGACACCCCTGCCTGTCCCTTTTTACCCTCCTCAGCATCGGTTTCCCTGCGCCCCGCTCAGGGAGTTTGCAAAGGGACCTATGGCTTGCTTCAACCCAAAGGCCTCCCAACATGCTTTCTGCTCTTTTGAGTAGCAGTGATTTTTCCCAAGGCTCACTGTAGCCGGGTTCCGCCTGGCATGGGGCACCCATAGTCTGCCAAGAAGGCACGTTCCCTACATCTCAGGAGAAGTGAGTTCCATCCCAGTGCAGGGGACACTAGGGACATGGGTGGCTGCACCTGGCCCTGGCAGAGGGGTCTGGTCAGTTCTAGGCTCTGGAGGCCACAGGCACCGGCAGATACTGGATGCTCTCATTCTGGGGAGAACGCTATGGATACCACTCGTTACTCTGGCTGTGTTTCCTTGACTTCCTTTCTGCTTTGTTACCTCAAAGTTCACTTACTTGGCCCCAACAGATTCATACCACATACCACAGATTCCACATACCTGTTATTGACTGCAGCCGAGGACTGTGGTCTGGAAGAAGGGAGGACCTTCCAAACCGCTGGCCAGCTCACAGCACCACGGGACTGCGGCTACTGAGGCTCCCAAGTCACAGTTTGCCAATGAGCACAGTTCTTCCGTGCCTGCAGTGCACATGGTGCCTGGGTTCTCATTTTAATTTGAAGGGTACTCAGGAGGTTTGGGTTTATTTGGGGGGCCCAAGGAATCCTCTAGTGGTGAGCTCCACTCTTCTATCTGGGTGATTCAGGAAAAGTTCAGGTCAGACAAAGCCATTTATGTCCTGATTTTGCAAGAGATCATCCTCTGGGAAGCAAGTGTCTCTTACATTGTATTTTGCAGACATTCTCCAGACAGCCAGTAAGAAGAAATCTACAATGCCATGCATAAAACCATCTTCCTACACATGCACATCATTTATATAATCATGCCCACCACGTGCAAACCTTGATATATTTTGTGTCCCACACAACAGAATATAAACTACAAAATAGATGAGAAAAAAATATGATGTAGAATAATAATTAGGATACTTAAGTGAGCCATACCAGAGCTGCTTCCAATTAATATCACTAGTGTATTTTAAGGGTAGAGGATTGATTTTTATAAATATCTAACAATAAGAAAGTGCTGGAGTTCACATGCTGATGGGGTACTAAAGTAGGAAAGTGTTGGTTCTACATTCACATCTCACACCCCTTGTTTAGCGCTCCTTCTCCCTCAAGGCGAGGCTGATTGCAGGAGGACAGGCTGTTTCTCAGGCAGGTTTGCAGTCGTGTTGTCTCTGCCTGGGTCAGTAACAGCAGCCTAGCTCTGTGCCTTGCTGGGTACCTGGTGCTTGGAATTTGTTTGCAGCTATTCATGCTTAGATAATGGAATGATAATTAAATCTCATGCTTCAGTCCCATCGGGCAGAAGAGAGGGAGTCCTCCTCCGTCTGTGTCATTTTCCAACTGGTTAGGTGAATTATAATGATTCAGAGGCATCTTTTTGTTTTTCCTAATTCAACTGAAAACAATGACTAGAGGCTGGACTGTTGAGTCACATCTGAAAATGATGACATCTACAGCATTCTCAGTGAGAAAGGACAGAAGCTACCATCCGATCTGGAAATCTTCCTCCTCAGTATTTAACAAAGGAGGTGGCAACTCATGTCTACAAGGAGACCTCCACATAGGTGTTTGGAGCAGGTTTATCCATGATTTCGAAACCTGGAAGCAAGCAAGATGTCTTTCAGTAGGTGAGTGGATAGACGAACTCTGGGACATCCAGACGATAAAATATGACTCAGCCCTGGAATGAAAGAAGCCATCAAGCCATGAACAGACCTGCACAAAAGGGAAATGTATATCATCTCATGAAATAAGCCAATTTGGAAAGGCTCACGCTGGATAATTCCAAATAGGACACTCTGGAAAAGGCAAAGCTATGGTGACCATGAAAAATAGTGATGATCAAGGGTAGGAGGCTGGAGAGACGACTAGGTACAGAGCCCAAGGCATTTATTGGATTCTGTGGTCATCCTTGGGGCAGTGTGACAGGGGTGTATGCCATTGTACAGTAGTCAAAACCCACAGAAAGCACAGCTCTAAGAAGAGGATCTCGTGCAACTGTGGCTTTAGTGACAAAGACTTGTCCTGGCTCATCTGCTGTGACTGAGGGATGGGACAGCATGCTGACCGTGGGGAGACTGTGCGTGTATGAGGCAGAAGGTACTGGAGGATGTCTGTACCTGCTGGTCCATTTAGCTATCAGCCTAAAATTAATTTAAAAATCCAATCTATTAAAAAATTCCTGGGCCGGGGAGTTAGCTCAGTGGTTCCGGCGCCTATCTTGCAAGCGCAAGGACCCGGGTTCGATTCCCCGGTAACCACATAACAATACTGGGCATGGAGACCCACACCCAGCAGCAACCAGTACCACATACCACAGTGCCGGGCGTGGTGGCTCACGCCTGTAATCCCAGCACTCGGGAGGCAGAGGCAGGAGGACTGTGATGTGAGTTTGAGGCTGAGCTCAGGGCCAGCCTGAACCACAAAGCGAGACCCTGTCTCCAAAAACCTAAAAAAAAAAATAAATAAAAATAAAAAATAAAAAATAAAAAATTCCTGTGACCCTGTGAGTCTAAACAGTATCAGACCACAGAACTGGAGTCACTCAGCCAACATACTCATGTTGAGGAGATCAGAGATGATTGACGTAAATCTAGTACTTAACCTCTACTTTTCCCCCATCATAGCCTTTTCTCCCTGCCCTCAGTTATCTTTTCTCCTCTTGTATCTTACTTTCCATTTTACTCTCATCTCTCTCCTCAGTTTAAAAAGGACAGGAAAATCCAAGGCAGCCGTCTGTTTGCTTTTGGAAGCAGATAGAATGTGATCTTCCCTGTTTTTTATTTGCTGGTGTCAGTATTGGTTTTTGGTGCAGGGTTTTGGGAAAGGTGAGATCTGAGATGTGGGTAGATGTTTCACATCCTTAACCTACTGTGTGGCTATAATGCCTACATAGCGACTGGCCAGCTTTCCCTTATAACCTAGCAGGGGCTGTCACTGATGTCCTTATTCCACACTGTTCTGCCTGGCTGTCCCATGTGCTGAAGGCAAGACTGCACAGAGTCTGTGGGGAAAGCAGGAATGATTAACCATGGCCAACTCAGTGTAAGCGATTAGCTCATGCAAGCAAGAGTGCGGGTGAGGTGTAACACACATAACTTACAAAATACATAAGACGACATCTTCATGGTTCTAGGATTGTCCTCAGAATGCAGCTACTTCTGAGCAATGACAACTTCTAACCAATGAACCACATTGGGTGTCGTCTATAATCTTCCTTGGGTTTGTACTCATTTTTATTTGACTGGAAGGGAATTCCGTGTGTGCATGTTGTATAGCTGCCTCTATTTAAAGCTTCTGTAATTCAAAGTCACATTTTTATCATCACTTTAGCCTTTGATGATAAAAGGATTGCTGATCTATTCACAAGATGTATTTGTTCTGACTGTGCTAATTCCAAGTGGTAGAACCCTACTCAGACTGGACTGAAGCAAATGGAGAATGAACCGAATCGAAAGATCTGCAAGTCCAACGAAGCTGCCTTCAAGCATCATTGCTTCTAGGATTTAAACTGAGCTATGGCAATAAATCCTTGTCTGCCTCTCAGCTCTGCTTTCTTCTCTCCTCCCTGGACTTGTTCTCCTCTTTTGTAACATGGCTGTCAGAACCCCAGCTTGTATTCTTTCTCTCTGTAGTCCCAGGGGAGAGAGGATCTTCTCATCTGGAGGCTTCCTATAATTGCTTTAGTTTCATCAAGTGTCCATCTTTTGAGACAAATATGATGCGAAGCCATGGGGTGTTGTAATTGTCTAGCTCCAGTCAAATACCCACCTCAGCTTGGTGAGAGGATCCCAGCATGCATCTGGTGAGGACAAGGTGAAGGTACAGCTGCTTGTGCCACAGAAGGGGAATGAACTAATGGAAAGCAGAGACAACTGTCAACCTGTGACTGAAATGCGACTGTCTGGAAATCAACACGATACGTCTTTGAGACATGGCTTTTCAGTTTTTACTGTATCTTCCCTCTCTCAGTGGTATTTTTTAGATTTATATTTATCATAGTTATAGCATTTCTTGCTTATTTCCTACCTTTTTTTTTTTTGAGACAGGGTGTCACTTTGTAGTTCAGGCTGGCCCTGAGCTCAGCCTCAATCTCACATGACAGCAATCCTCCTGCCTCTACCTCCTAGGTGTGAGCCACCACGCCCGGCACTGTGGTATGTGGTGCTGGTTGCTGCTGGGCGTGAGTCTCCACACCCAGTATTGTATGTGGTTACTGGGGAATCGAACCCAGGTCCTTGTGCTTGCAAGACAGGTGCTGGAACCACTGAGCTAAACCCCCGGCCCTACCATTGTTGGTAATAAAGACTTAGAACTGTAGCAACAATCACAGAATATGCAGAGAACCTATTTCCAATCTAGTAGTAGAGTTAGGAGCATAATAGACAGAGGAGAGGGACAGCTCTGGGGTGAGGGAGAGCATAGAAAATTGGATCTGAATTTTCTGCCTGGATGTCTGACAAGTGACCCTGGGCTGTTTCCAGGGCCTGGACTTCTCTTTTGGGGCAGCTATCTGAGAAATCTGTCTTAGAATTTTCTAGAATGCTGTACCTCCCAAAGGTGTACAGTGTGTATGTGTGACTGAGTTCCTTCACAGCCTCTCCTTCCTCCCCCTCTGCCTCCTTTCTTTCTTCTTTTTTTCTTCTCTTCCCTTTCTTGGCTCCTCGTTTCCAATTTCTTTGTGTTGACCAATCACTACTTTGGATCAAACTCCATTTTTCTCTAAGTTTATTCAAATGGCATCTAAAAAACCCTTATATTTTAATACACCCGTCTCCCACCCCAATCAAGCATCTCTAACACTTGCCCCTGTCTGGATTCCCAACCCAACCTATTAAAAAGTTCTGGATTTTCTGAATTCAGGAAATTCTGTGATTGCTGGAGCCCTGTGAAGGCCCAAGCCACCTGGGAACTGCTGGGGACCAGGCCAAGCCCTGCTCTAGGGCATTTGGGGCCAGAAGAACATTGGCAGCAGGCCTACAGCTGCCAAGGTCTTGGTCTTGGCTGTAGTGCCAGTGGGGGTGCCGATAAGGCTTTTCAGAGGTCCTGAGGATGTATTTCTGTTTTTAAAAAGATTTGTTCTGTGTTCCACGTAGGGGAGTGGTGTTTTCGTCCTGGGACCGCCTGAAGTGGAAGGTAATTCTCCTTTCTCAGGGGAGTGCATGCTCTGGGAAATCCCGACAGAGGATTTCTCTGTGTAATTATTTGGTGTTCCATTCCAGGAAGTGCCACAGCTCCTTTCTAGGAAAATACTGGGTGTTCCTTACACAAGAGGAGCTTACCCCGTTTCTCAGCACTTCAAGATCTGAAAAATATTTTATGGCATTCAGTTCACCAAGATATGCAATAAATTAAGCAAGCATGTATCACCACCTTTTAATATCCTGTCAGTTGAGACAGCACAGCCATTGCCTGCTAACTTGGTTGCGCATGGTGACATAATGTATCTGACTGTATATGTGTATAAGTTCATATATTGAGTGTCATCACAAAATTCAGTAAATGTTTAAATTTTAAAAGTTACAGTGAAAACCACATTGCCATGAATTCTCAAAATTTTCCCTCTCCCCCTAGCTTTCTGAAGCAGTTCCAGAGTCCTCTGTCATATGTGTGTTTTGTTGCACTGCCTTGGCAGGCTCAGTGTTGTGAATCCATTCAAAACACTCATTCTTGGTGACTTTAACTTGGGGGAAGAACTGGAGCAGCACAGTGCAGACCCAGTGAGCAAGGTGGACGAGGGCATAGTGTAGCGTTTTTACGAGCTGCCTCTCTGTCAGATGGCACTTGACAGCAGCATTCACCATAGTTTTTAATCACACTTGGTAAAGACACTTATGAAACAGGATTTCCAGTACTGCTTCAGAAAATGACAAGAATGATGGGATGAGTGCATTTAAAGTGAAGGGGATTCGTGCAAATGTGTCTTTTACTGTAATAAATTTTTTCTAATTCAAGCTTTTACCATGTATCGTGCCCATACTGTGTCTCTAAGCGGGCACCCACATAGCATCCTCCTCAGGCCATGTGGAAGCATATCGCACCTCTTTCCATGTACTTGCTTCTGTTCTCATTAACGGTTTCCTGTGCCCTGGAGTAGCTGGTTGCCTGTGCATGAGATAAGCAACCTGTGCCAGCCCTGGGCTTTGTAACTTGATGTTTGCTCCCTGTGCCGGGGGCAGGTCCCTACGAGGCTTCCTGGGCCTCATGCAGTCTGGGCCTATCTCCCGTGGCTTCTGGTGTCACTCACCTCACCCTGGTCACACCACCTTCTCTCTGACCCTTAACCTCTGACCTCTTTCCCTGGAGTCTTTGCACCAGTCCCTCCCTTTTCAGGAAATATCTGTGTCCAAATGCTTCCCAAGATGCCGTGACCTGTCTCGGGAATTCAGCAGAAGGACACGCAGAGCATGCTCGCCACAAAACAACCAGCACTCGCGTGGCCTGCACATCTGGGCTGCTGCAGGTCGACTGGGGAGGGATGCTGCAGGCTGGGCTCCTCGGGCGGCTCTCCTGGTCCACACCGACTCATGCATAGGCCCGAGTGTGCGAGCCCTCCTCCCGGCCCTGGGCCACCTGCCACTTCTTGCCCCCAGAGCACCGGGCTCGCTCATGGGTGTGCTGCTTGTGGCCACAGCTGAGGCTCAAGAGTGCAGCTGCAAAAGCACCAGCCTCCCGAGAACAGCTCCAGGCTCAACCTCCCGCCTCTGCTGACCAGAGCCAAGGCTGGAGGGAGGGCCCTGTGGTGTGGGAGGCGCTGGGAAGCTAGCAGTAGGGGGAGAAAAGCCTGGGGGAGAGCTGAGTTCCCACCCGGGCCGGCTCCTTCCCGCACTCAGTCCTTGCTCGCAGACTCTGCACGGAAGGTGTCCCCATCCTGGAGCAGCGCGGCACCAGGGCACTCTTATGGGTGAGGGCCTTGGGGACTTGTTTCCGGGTTCTCGGTGTCCTGAACAAAGAATTGGGTGCTCAGACAGTAGCCAGAAGAAGATTTATTTTCTAAAGGACTAACAAGAGGACAGGAAGGCCCACTGCACAGGGTGGGAGCAGCCAGGGAGAGAGCTGAAGGGAGCCGGGTGAGGTGCTGGGTCTCCATGGTCCCGGGCTTCAGGAGAATCTGTAGCAGGTGCCTGGCCCTGGCCTGGCCCTGACCTGGCTCAGCACCTCTGGAAGGGGAGGTCCTAACACACATGCTCTTAGCGGGAGTCTTAGGTGTCCAGACCACGATGAAGATGAGGCCAGGGGCCGGCCTGAGTCCTGCGGTTTTAGGTTTCCGTGTGCCTGAGGGCCTTGAGGACAGGATGCCCCTGTCTTTTGACTTCCGATAGCAGCATAGTTGTCCTTGCTCTGTCTGGTTGTTTGATTCCTGTTCCACAGCTTCTTGTTATTTACTTGTTCTTGCTCTGCCTGTGCCATGGCATCACATTTTTCTGTCCCTGTGTCATCCTGTGTTCATTGGCACCGTCTGTCCCTGCTCTTGCTAGACTGTAAGTGCCATCCCCACCCCAGGGCCTGACATCAACTCCAGACAGGCCCTGGGTACAGCACTGGGAGCAGTTAATGGTGCTACATACCAGCTTTGCCATCATCTTTGCTTCTTACCTGATTTCACTCAGAAGTAAAAGCAAGCAGGCTCTGCTTTCCACATTGTCTGTGTCTTGCAGCAAGTTCTTCTCTCCCTCCCTCACTTCTCCCTGTGTACAACAAAGCCATTAACCTATATAGATGCTTCGCTCAAAGCTCTTGCTGTCTGTGATGATAAACCCGAGTCCACTGAGCAAGGTCAATTCGCATCACTCCCGTTCTTGCCTGCCAAGGGGTGTGATCTGTCTACACACTGAGCCGTGGTCCCAGGGACTGAAAGCCTTTTCAGCGAGTGTCAGGTAAGTTTCTGCTATGTGCAGAAGCTGTTGTGGAGATAGGCGTGGAAGGTTGGGAGCTTAGGACCCGGAACCTTGCCAGGCAGTGAGTAGAATAGCAAATGGAAATCTCAGTCCAAGAGGTAAAGTGTGTAGTACCGAGAAACAATTTCCATAGAATTTAGGGAAGTAGTGCTAAATGTAATTGCTGTAATTGTTTTTAGATATCTATATAGAGTCTGTACTCTTAGGAGAGGGCTATTTTGGCCTCTTTGGTTGGATGCTATATTTTCAAATCTTCTATTTTTGCTTCATGTGCATGTGAAATATAGTGTACCCCTATGGATATGAGTTCCAGAGAAAGCCAAAAGTGACTTGCTGGGAGGGGATGGTGGCTCCTCCTGATATTTATGAGAACAGCACATAAGTGTTCTTGGACTTTGATGTCACACTGATAACATCTATTTAGCAAGCCATCAACGTGACAACTGTCGGGAAAAACTCGTGACTCAGTGAAATGTACAAAGCACACAGAAGCAAATCATTGTCTTAAATGAGGCCACAAGACTGAGTGGTTGCTAAGCTGAGTCAGCTTATAAAAGCTTTCACATGCGCAGAGAAGGGACTAGCGGGGCCTGTGTCAGTGGCATTAAGCATTTGTGTCTGTTCAATGTACTGTACCCATCAATGTGACATGTGCTCACAGACTGCTGGCTGGACCTTAAACTATGAAAACCCAGGGTCAAGGCCCTCATTTGTATAGACAGTGTGGAAGTCCTTGCAAGTGAGACCTCTAAACTTGGCACCGAGTCCCACCCCATATGACACCTGACAGGAATCACTTGATGCCCAGCCAAAAAGCATTGAAAAATTGTGATAGAAATCACTCAAATTCCAAAGTCCCTGGAGATTTCAGGGAACTTACTGCTTAGCAGAATGCAGGTTGAGTGAGCATTTCCTGTGATTGTCGGTCACAGTGGTCCCACGCAACAGGTGTGCAGCAGAAACTTCCAACTCCGCTCTCTTCTCTTGTTCTAGCTTAAAATACTGAATATATAGCAAGGAAAGGAGAAAGAGCTCCCACTCAGACGCTGGCTTTAATTCCTTGGCAAAATATCACTGGTCTTTCTCAAAAGCTGAAGCCACACAGTTTAGTGTGTGTCATCAATATTTTCCTTCTAAGCCCCCTCCCCACCCCCTGGCCTCCTGCTCCCCCGACTTTCCCGCACACTTACCATCGGTTCAAACCCTTCCTAGTACTTAGATGTCTGAAGCCCGATTTATATCACAGATACATAAAAACACATTTGGATTTGGCCAATGGATGTGACCAGTTTTACTTATCTTTCTCCCACGCTGCTAATGGAATTTTTATGGCATAAAAAAATATCTGGGGTCACATAGCATTCTTAATCTTCCATTTTCTCACGTTGGAGCCATTATAGAAGATTTTCTTCATTTCCACAGTGCTAGGAAGAAAAGGAAAAAAAATCTGTCCAGATTTCAGCTGCTTTTGAGCTTGCAAGTTGGAAAGAGAGATTCTTCACCCACGTATCTTCCTGGACCTCCTGCACACCCTTCAGTGTCTCTCAACAGTTAGCTTTCCCACTAGAGATCCATTTTAGGAAATGTGTGCTGTGACTTTAGGAAGGCTTGCACCTCGGATGGGTCATGTACTCCTTCTATCAGCCTGGCCCCGATGAGGGGATGGGCAGCTTCCTCTGCACCACTTCTTCCTCACCCTCCTCTTCCTCATCATTAACACTGCCTTCTCAGCCATGTATGTGTTGGAAAATATGCACAATAGAAAGGTTTATGCTATTAAAATAGCCTTCCTTCTGGTATCTCCCCAAAACCTTATTTCTGAACTGTGACCCTTTCCCCTTCTTTCTCAGACATTGCCTTTACACTCACAGAGCAGTTTAATCCATGGTGCCCTGTCACAGACATTAGCCCAGGGCATGCAGTCTGCCTTGGAGTTTGTTTTGTGCCAAGTAAGAACAGACCTTCCCCCTCTTGCCCAGACCAGAACATGTAGATCTGGATTATTTTTTAAAAAATAGGTCGACAAGTATTTTACTGGGCAAATATGCCATGATTTATTTACCCACATCCATCAAGAGAATGTTTAGCTTGTTCCCAATCTTCCTTCATGGAACGATGAAAAAACACCCCTGGGCACACACATTTCATGCATATGGAAATATGTGTGCCTCATAAAGGCTTGGAGTTCAGGCTGCAGGGAAGAGAACCGTCCCAGACTCTCAGAGACTGCTGGGTCATCCTGTGGAACAGGAGACTGCAAGACTTCAAAAGTGGAAATAAGTTCCTTGTTCTTACACAAAAGTAGTATTTCTACAGCCCAGAATTTGAGAATTTTTTGGTTTTTCTGTGTGTTGGTTCAACTAGAAAGCTGATCAGCAGAACCAGGGACAAAGGACTGTATTTTCCAGTTCCAAGTCCTGCTTTTTTTGTCTTCCTAAAATCGTGGGCATCAAACTCGGTGGTGTTCTTCAATCTCTGCAGCCTGCTCCCTCCCTCCCTAGGTGAACCACGGCACGCCCTGCGGTCGGTGGTGCTTCCAACTCAACACAACATGGCGCTGTTTATAGTGGAACACAGGGCAAATCGTCATGGTTTAAAGATAAGAATAACACAGCCTGTATGAATGTCTTTCAAACGCATCACTTAAGTAAATTTCCAAAGTAGTCAGTGCAGGTTAACGACTTGGTTTATTTTCCTCAACAATGTTTCATCGTTGATATCACTTTCAGGGTGGTCTAATCTTGACTCTCTTAAGGAGATGATTTTTATTCATCTTTGCCATTAGGCAGAGAGCAGAATCATCCATGAAGTTGTGCATTAGACCTTGTGCTCTCAAGTTCAAAATCCTCCATTTCTGTTGCCCTCTCATCAAAGGAATTCTAACTAAACTATCTGGCAAGTAATTTTTTAAATAATGCTTCTTCAAGTCAGGTTTTCTTTGAGCTTTCAGTAACCCTTTGCGGCTGGTTCCTAACAGACGCTTGAGCAGTATATGCTGAGCAGATGTGTCTGTAATTCCCAGCCCATTTCCTGAAATACACCTGAAGAAGCTCGCCCACAGTGCCCATGGGATGACAGGATGGATGCTACTTAGGGTGAAAGCTCTGTGCAGGAAGGGGGATGACAGTGTCCACCCTAAAGGACAGGGTGGCTTTCCTGTCTCCTTACATTTCCCTCCTGTCTGTGACGCCCACTGGTGCTGATCACATTGCTGTTGCAGTGAGGCTGATGCCCACTTTGGGAGTTTGACCAGGGTCCTCAGCAGAAGGCACAGGTAGCTGACTGGTGGTGCAGTGCCAGGGTGATCAGGAGTGCTGGGTGAGTCCTGACAAGCTGCTGTCTCCCCGCCTGTGACAGACTCACAGGACCCACGCAGTGCCCTTTTCTCCACACTCCTCTGGGCTCCCTATGTCCAACTTCAGCTCTGCAGGCAGGTTCCGTGGGACAGGAGTGTGATGTCAGGTGACATGTACAGTTTCCGCATGGCTGTGGCTGTGGCCAGGCCTGAGCTGGTTAGAAGGCAAGTGTGCAGATGAGCTGTGCTGGCTGAGTGGGTGAGGATGGTGATCCCAAAACAGCAAGCATGATTCCCTGGCACCTCAGAGCACAGGCTCCCTCACCTGAGGCCCATGGAAAGGAAAGTGCTGTCTCTGCTGAAGCTGCTGGACCGTCAACCTGAGCTCCGCACCTGTCACTTGCAGGACCAGAGAAGGGAAGGGAAACAGGATTCTTTACCCTCAGGGTGGACGCCTGCCAAGCTGTCACGGGACTTAGGAGAAATCAGGGCAGCACAACTGTGTACTCGAGAGAGCAGCAAGATGAGGAACGGAAGCAGAGTGGAGAGTGGGAAGACAGAGCCAGAGTGCTGGCCCTCACGGTCACTGGAAAGCAAGGGGCAGAGGCCAGGAGAGGGCCTCACCTCCTCTCAGCAGCCCTTGCTGCCTGCAGATGCCAACTGCACCAGCCTGGGACCATGCCACCAACGCAGGGCATTTGGGTGACATTAAGATCCCACTGCAGTAGACCGCAGTAGTCAGCATACATCAGCATTGAATGTCACGGAGCATTGGCGGGTTATGATGTGAAGAAAGAGGAGAGTAAGAGAGCCGTCATTTATGTCAGTAACAAGGGGTGGTGAGCTGCATCTGTGAGAGGAGGCTGCGGGTGGGATGGTGGACAATGACCATCTCCACTTCTCCCCGAGACACCGGCAACGTGAGTCGTGCACACCGCACTCCAGACGCGTGCACAGGGCCCAAGCCGCCAGCGCCGGCCAGGGTCACTAAGACCTCTGCATGAGCAAACGCTGGCGAGTTTCTAGGGAGTTTATTTGTACAGGAGAAAACAGAGGACGTGCTGAGGAGCTGGTCACCTGATGGTGACTGAAAGCAGAAACAGATGGCTTGTCTTTGGGCCCACTGGACTGGTTGTGGGTGACTGCATGGTGCCTCAGTGAGCTGGGGAAGGCTCCTGAGATGAGGACTCCATCCTCACAGGCCATGTGAACTGCGTGTCGCAGCCATTGCCGCCTCCATCCTGGATGCAAATCCACATATGGGAGCCGTTGTGCTTTTGGTAGACGGTCTATAGCCAGCACCACCCCCAAGACTGCTGACACTGTCCTCCCAGAACTTACTTCCTGATACATGCCCTGGTCAGACCTTCTCTGTGCACCCTGAGGAGCTGCTACTGACCATCTGCCTCCCAAGAGTACAGTTTAGGGAGGTGGCCACAGTGAGCCCCCGGGGGCTTGCTGTGTGCTGGGCACAATGGTATGTGTTAGAGACCTGGTCGCGTGATGCTCCGTGTGACTCCTGTATGTTGGTGATATGTGTGAACCCAGATCTCAGCCCCAGGCCAGGCCAGCTCCCAGCGCTGGGTCCTCTGGCCACACCATTGCCTGTGCTCTGTGGAAGCTCTGTGTGGAGGAATGCACACAGCTCTCAGTGCCCACAGTCTTCCCCAGTGCCATGGAGTTAGTGCCGAGCCTGGGTCTGGGGCCAGGTACCCAGGGCTTCCTTCCTTGATGAGCTAAGTGTCTGATGAGTTTCACTCCAGCGTGGCCAAGGTAAGGGAAACAAATTGAATGGTCACCAACGATGATGGCCATAAAAGGGCTACCTGATGCCAACTTTGGGAGGAAAGGAGAATTTTGCTGCTGCCAAAGTTGTGCCATCTATGCTAGAAGTCCAAGAGTTTGGCCACACAAGCTGTGGAAAGCAAGCCCCTGACCCTCTGGTCATGCTGCGTCTTCCTCCCATGCCCAGTGGTCGAATTTCTAAGCCAGCTCTTCATGCCTGATTTTGTGTTGGGCTTTCCCTTTGGAGGGTCTTGGCTGAGATCCCCAATCAGAAAATAAAACTCCCTGTGTATTTTCAGAGCATACATAAGAAGGTAAATTGAGTTGACATCATTCCAACTTTCTCTTATGTTAGCATAGTGAAGAAATGCAGTATTTCTGTCTAAATGAGGAGACACTAAAATGTGACCAGGATTCAGTTACAAGGCTCTTTCCCCTTGGAAAATTGGGTTAAGTGTAGAGATGTCATTGTCCTGTTTACTTTCCCACACCTGTTGTAAGGCTGTCCTCAGCAACAGGTATCTGGTGTGGGTGTCCTGGCCCTGACTTGCTGGTGTGTCAGGGTGGTGAGGAAAGGGGGTCCCTGCACCTGCGGACATCGGTGCTGGGTGTGTTTGTGAGCTGGGTGTTTGGCTCACTGACAACATGGATGATTCCCCGGTGTGGTGTGCATGGTCCTTCTTGTTCAGGGCCGACTGAGTGAAAAGGCTGGGCAGGTGGGATTGCACAGGCCCAAGCTTGGGCTGCAGTGTGATCCTTGCCTGCCCTCAGCATTCTCCGGTCTCTGACCTTCAGAGTCAGGTGGGGGCTGGGAAGTCGTCTGTGGCTCTAGGCCATAGATGACAGCACTGGCTGTCCTTGATTCGCAGCTTGGAAACTGCAGGTAGGAAAACTTCATCTGTGGAATCATGTGAGCTGTACCTTGTAATAAATCTCTCCCTAGGTAGAGATTGTGCTGTTCTGGGATCTCCAGAAAAACAGAACAAATTGGATGGATGGATGGATGGATGGGTGGGTGGAGACATATAAGAGGAATTTTTATAGGAATTAGCTTGTGCAGTTGTGAAGGCCGTGAAGTTTCATGCTGAACCACCTGCAAGCCAAAGCTGCAGGAAAGCTGGTGGCTCTAATTCCACAGGCTGGAGAGCCAAGAGCCCAAGAGTGCAGCTCCAAGCCGAGGCCTTAAGCTTGAACATCAAGGAGCTGCTGGCCTAGGTTTCCCCATCCCAAGGCCCAGACAGGAGCTCTGGGCTTTGAGGGCAGGAGAACAAGGATGTCCCAGCTCATGGAGAGAGAGATGCCTCTGCCCCTGCCTTTCCTTCTGTTGGGACCTCAACAGATAGAGGAGAAAGCTCCCACCTCAAGGGTCCACTGATGGAAATGCTAGTCTGCTGCCTTCTCTGCAGGACCTGTCCCCACAGAGCAGCTGGCAGGAAGTCTGACCAGCTCTCGGGCAACTCTGGGCTTGGTCACACTGACACGCACAGGAGCCTGGCCCCCATCTCCTGTTGGTTCTGAGGCCCTGAGAACCTTGGCCAGGGCACTCCTGATGGTCACAGAGCCCGATTGTGATTCCATATTAATTATAAATTCAGATGATTGCTACTTCTAGGAAAGCTTGCTGGGTGGCCTGGTGTGGACACACTGTCCCAGAGAGGAGGACCAGAGGTGATACTGCAGGCTGAAATTGGCCCCGAATTGAGGACAGGCTTAAAAAACATTTAAACTGTGTCTCTTGGTGTGTGTAATTGAATGAATCTCCAGAAATCTATAGATTCAATTCGGGGTGAATCTCAGCCAAGAAAAACTGAATCTATCTTCTTCTTTCATTGAAAATTCAGCCCAGGACACCAGGTCCCCATTTCCAAATGGTGACAGTGGGTCTGCGCCGCTCCCGAGTTTAGTCGTTTTGGCACCGTGAGTTTCCCAGCCCGCTACTCCCTGGTTTCCCTGTGCTTGTGGCATAGTCTCGTTACCAACAGCCCGGTGCCCCTTTGCGTTGGGCAGTGGGGATCACCTGCTCGCTGTTGGGGAAGTGCCTGAACCGGCACAAGTGCAGTTCCGGCTCTGGCAGCAGGGAGCCGCTCAGCACATGCGCATGGCCTGGGGCGTGGAGGAGATCCCCAGGCCCCTGCCGTGGTGGTGTTTTCTGAGGACCCTCCCATGCTCCCCACTCGCCACTGGCAGGTGTGACGAGGACAGTAGCCACGCCCTGGGGTGTCTGGCTCCCACTGCCTGGGGCACTGTCTACAAGCACCTGGGAGCCCCCACCTCCTCTTTTCTTGGGCCCCCACTTCCTCTCTCCTGTCATTGTGACCTGGCTGCTCCCTGTGGCAGTCTTTGTCATTTGCTCCATGCTGTAGTCTGTCATCGTCCTTTGATACCCGAGAACGCCAGGGGACTGGAGAAGCTACAGTCCCTGAACTGTCCTGTTACAGCACTGTCCATTTCCCTGGTGACCTTGGAGTCCTCCCCCAGCTCAGAGGTCACTGATAACCGAGCCCTGTGTTCCTGGCCGTGGTCACATATGAGGACAAGTGCAAAAGCATTGCGAGGTGCCTGTTCTCTGCCACACTCGCTGCTCTTGCTAATGTCACTGCATCCCGCCCCAACTACAGCAGAAACCTAAGTCCCAGTGCGTGAGTATCGTTGGTTTTAGATAGATTTTCTAATAAGTGTTGGGGTTTCATATTCCCAGAGATTCAGATTCAGTTTGTAGGGAATCCAAGTGTGTCTGCTTTCCCCAATATTTTATTATAAAGATTTCAGAAGTACTGAGTGTGTGGCGCAGTGGTAGATTGTTTGCCTAGCAAGCCTAAGATCCAGCTCATTCCCAGGTACCACAAATAAATAAAATGTCAGTGTGCTTTCAGACAGCTAAAATATATATCTGGCACAAGCACATTGTCACCTGGGATGAGGTTATCTTGTTACTCTTAGCTCTTCATCCCAGACTCCTCATCCCGAGCTGAACCCATCCACTTCAGATGTGCTTTAGAGTCACCCACAAGCTCGCAGGGCCCAGGGCAGAGCCATCCTGTCCCTGTGCCCCATGAGTCCCATATGCTTCTGCTGTCAGCTTCTGTCCCATCCTGCCGAACCTGAGGAAGACATTACTCTGTGTTTGTTTCGTCACGGCTCAGCTTCCTCATTTCTAGAGCATCTCACAAAGCAGTCCTATGATATTTGCCTGTAGGTGATGTTTTTCTCATATGGGGTAATTATTTTGGCGGTCCTGGGAACTGAACACAGGACTTTGCATTGTGCTACATCGTCAGTCTTTCTTAGTTTCTGTGTTGAGACTGACTCTCACCAAGTCCCGAAGCTGCCTGGACTGGGCTCAAATTTACAATTCCTCCTGCCTCAGTCTCCTCAGCACATGTGACCACCACATCCAGCTGAAGGGTTTTAAGATATCCATGCAGTTGTATGTTTCAGTGGTAGTCTGCTCCCTCTTTTATGGAGTCATTTTGTACTATATGAATTTACCCCCAACCATCCTCCTGTGGACAATTAGCCTGTCCCTTGTTTGGTGGTATTTTAAATAAAAGTCACTCTGCATATTTGAACAAAAAATGTTGATGCAGTGACACACCATCCAAACAACTAAAAGCCATCTTTTTATTTTCAAAGCATTTCTGGAGAATTTGGACTTTGCTTGGAGCTGGAGAGTCCCAGCTTCCTGCCACCTCCTCCACCACTTCCTCCTCCTGCCGGTGAGCTTAGCAGACCTCAGCCCTCCCTGAGCAACCCTGGACCTGATGCTCAGACGAGATGATGGGCGGAGAAATGATGGGCGCTGACAAGCCTTCCCTGGGGACTGAAGTCCCAAGTCTCTCATTCCTCTCTAGGGCTGGACTGGCTACTGAGGAACAGGAAGCCATAGTCTTTGGTCTGTCTGGAATTGTGCATCTGGATTGCCTGGTCAAACACTGCGCTTTCCTTTTGTGGCCCATGCCATGCAATGGCCCTTCCGTGTGGTGGCCAGTCCTGCCCTGTTGGATCTGGGTCCTGCAAGGCTCTAAGCTGGCTAAGAAGCAGCATTTCCATGGCTTCCACCCAGAGAGCATCACCCCGGGACCCCCACATCCTGAGCTCATCCGATAACTCTCTACAGAGTTATACCACATTAAAAATACTCTGAGAGATCACTTTTCAAAATGCACCTGTAAACTCTCCATTGTGCCCAGTCCATCTCTCACTTATGTAATCCTCTTCTCAGGAGAGTATGCAAACAGTGGCCTAGGAACATTTATTTTAAAAAATCAATGTAATTTAATTTTACTTAATTTTCTATCAGACTAATTTAAAAGAAAATGTACCTTACCAGGGCTGAATTTACTTTGTGCAGAATCTGTAAAAATAGCTGAGGAGTAATCACTCAAACGCAGTGGCCTGCACTTCCCTCGGCGCTCCATGGATGTATCCGACCACCTGTGGGCTGGAATGGGAACACTGTCTCTGTACGGAATATGTGTGGGCTCTGTTCTCATCATTATTTCCTGAATGATATAGCTCTCTCCATAGCACCAACATTGTGCTGGGAATCAGGATGAAGTACAAAGGAGGGTGTGCGGTGTCACCCTACTTTGTAAGAGGATTTGAGCACCAGGCATTTGGGGATCTGAGGTGGGACCCTAGAACCTGAGCCTGAAGGACACTGAGGACAATTGTATTCCAACACAGAGACTCCACGGCTGGTATGCAGCAAGTCAAGAAATCAAAGAATAACAAAGGGAGAGAAGCTATGGGGAAAACAGAACACTTCTGTGCTGCTGGTGGGAATATAAAGTAATGCAGTCATTATAGAGATCGGTATAGCGATTCCTCAAAAGACTAAAACTATAAATTCCATTTCATCCAGCTATTTTCCTTCAAGGTTAAAAATTAAAGACATCGTCTTATAGAAATCCATGCACATCCATGTTTATAGCAGCACATTCACAGTAGCTAAATCTTTTTAAAAATTGATTTTATTGGTACATTTTATGCATACATTATAATGACATTCAACTTTGAGAATTTGTTCCTGTACATACACATCTTGATTCTGTTTTTCCCTCCTTACAACTCTCACTTCTCTATATACATAAGCATTGTTTCCTTTTTAAATATTTTTATAATAGCTAAATCTTAGAAGTGGCCTTGAGATTCATCAACAGATGAACACATAAAGAAAATGTGGTATTTACACTCAGTGGAGTACGATTCTGCTAGAAAGAAAGAAAAATGAGTCATTCTAGGAAAATAGTTGCGCCCAGAGGCCATCATGTTAAGTGAAAAATCAGTCACACAAGCGTAACTATTGTATGCTTCCTTTTATATGAGATTCCCAAAGTATAAATAACTTAGATAGCAAAATAAAAGATGATAGGATGCAGGGAGACAGACCTCCCTCACACGAGAGGGAGCAGGAGATGGAGGGAGGAGAGAAGGAGGGAGGGTAAGGAAGGGATAAAGGTGCCGTGTCGGTGCACAAGCTCCACACAGGGGCAGTACACACGATGACTGCCAACGTGGACTCGTAAAAGAGAAGGAAGAAGCTCAAGACTGGCTTCCTGCACCCCAGTGCGTGGGCTCCTGAGTTCCATCTTCCTGTTCCCAGCTGCAGGCAACTCTGGGATGCCCATCCCTTTGTGCAGCATGCCTGTGCCCACTGAAGCGTGCTGTGCTTTTAACCAGTACCAGCCCAGCTTGATGTTACTCCAGAGCCTGTACACAGCAAAACTTTATTTACGTGTTTCACTGGGCTGTGCTTCAAGTATGGATGCAGAGAGTTTGTGGAAAGTACTTGTGGCCCTGCCACACTCAGCACAGGCTCCGCCCTGGGTGCCCCAGGGAGGAGCAAGGAGCCAGCTGCTGGAGAGAGCGCTGTGGCGGCCCTGGCAGGGGTGCTGGTGCTGGTGTCTGGGTGGCTTGTCCCTGCAGCCCAGGAGTGTGCATGCCTGGAGCACCTGGCCCTCGTGTGGCACCTGTAGGGCCTTCATCCCTAGCCCCGACACAGCGGTTTTCCCTGGGGAGTGTGCCATCTAGACTGCTGCCCACCAGGACATCTCTCCTTTGGTTTTTCTGACCAGAAGCTTTGCTTAAGACCACAATGTCTGGGTAAACCCTCCTCCCTGTCACCATAGCCCCACATCTGTTCCCTTTCCTTCTGGAGCAGAGGATTCAGGGCATCGTCAGTTTATCCTCACTTGGTCATTCCATGGTCTGGAAGGAACCGCCGGCTTTGGCAGTGCTCATTTTTTCAGTGCCCACAAGGTGCCCGTGCAGCCACTTCTGTGACCCACACATGCTCCCCTCCATGCATTAACTCTGTAGGTGGTGAGGAGGCAACCCTCCTCACTTGTAGAGGTGTGTAGGCAGTACCCAGTGCTCCTAGGGGTCCTGTGTCTCTGTAGAAGTGAGTTCAGATGCAGCCAACAATGTGTGTCTCGGGACAGGAGAGAGAATGGGGTTTGGATGTCGCCCGCATGGAAGGAGCTTATCCCTACCTAGTGTGGTCCAGTTTCTGCTGTCTGTGCCTCTCTCTTTGTCCTTGGTGATGGCAGAGCCAAATGGGCTTATGCGATTGTCTCTGTGCTCACAGGTGGGAGAAATGTGAGCTCCTAGTGTAGCAGGGAGTCACAGCCTCCCAGCTGGTGTCAGCGGTCCTGGCCAGGTCAGGGCCGGGACGTGTGGGCCAGTGACCAGAAGGACTTTCAGAAATGGTTTTCCTTGTGATGAGACACAGATACTCCCTCTGTAGTGGGAGCAGTGGGGAATGCTGTACTTGGCCTTTGCTTGCAGTTACCATTGTTATGGAGAAATGTCCTCATTCTACAGAGTGATACAAAGAAATGCTCTCAGAGTCCTTCGCCTCTATCACCCTCTGCTCCATACAGTACCTGGCACTTAGTAGGGCCTCAAATGAACGTTAGAATCATAGAGAAAATCCACAGGTTGGAGTGTGTGTGTGTGTGTGTGTGCGTGCGTGTGTGCATGGTAAGCCTCGCAGGCAGGGTGGAGGCAGCACTGTGGTCCGGTCCAGAAGCCCTGACCCACATCTCCTGCCTGTGTGTGGAAGTCTCCCCATGTACCCCGATTCAGGGCTGACGCCACATCTCCCCTGCTTCCCAGGGTGTTCGCACTTCCAGTGTGGTGGTGCGATGGGGGAACTGAGCGAAATGGTCAGAAGATCCCTGCTGTACGTGTAAGAGCATCGTTCCTGTTCTTAGGTTTCTCAGTTGGGAGGCCTGCACTCTCCAGCTGCTCCTCAAATCCTCCTTCACAGGTGTCTCGCCAAATGCAGGCTTTAGGATGACCCCAACGTCCCTTTCAAAGGTCCCAGGGCCAGCAGCATGGGCTTAGTGTCCACTCAGACAGCTCACTGTGACCCTTGGAAGGTGTGGCTAGTGCTGTGCCCAGCCCTCCCGGGTGACCAGGTTGTGTGGAGACGGGTCCCCTTCTGCGCAGCAGCTGAGCCCCAGGCTGTCTCGGTAACTGAAGACATCTGGGGCAACGCTGAACTCCTGCTCCATTCCTGTGAACCAGCGCAGCAAGTAAGCGAAACACTTCAGTCTGTCTGCAGAGGTGGTGTGTGAATCAGAGATGCACGTAGGGGGGCATGAAATAGAGGGAGATGCAGTAGAATAATGCGCCACACAGAAGAATTCTGTGCTTGAGTAATGCCTCAAAGACTCCAAAAAAAATGAATTTTCAAAGCAGACATCTTAGAAAGTGACCCACCTATCGATTTGCAAGAGTCATTTCTTGGGAAAGAAAACAAGTTGCTTTGAGATTGTTTTTTTTTAGCATTGTAGATGTTTTCACACAGGACAGTGTCAGTGCGACAGACAGCTAATGTCTAAGGAGTAACTGGGGAAATTATGTCATAACATACTGGTCCCTAGTGTGCCTGGGTGTGTCTGCCTTCCAAGAGAGCAACTGTCCTCACACCCAGCGGAAGTCTGTCAGCACTGCACATGGTGTTTAGATGTTTGCAAGTTGTCCTGAGTTAGGGTTCTGGGGACAACAGAAAGCAGTCCACATCGACCTGCAGCATGAGGCCTAGCACCTTGGAGACTGAAGGGTCCACGTGGACACACAGTGAGTTTCCAGCAAGCCTGAGGACTCTGCGTTTGGGTGAGCTGCCCTCCTGCAGCAGTTCCCATGACACCTCACTGACGCCCAGGAGGGGAAATGCTCTGACTGCAACACGCACTGCTCCACGACCCCTGCTTGGGTCACATGTCTGTCCCAAGCCACACGTCTTGGCCAGACAGGGAGCCCTGGCCAGCTTAGGCTGTTCTCACTTTGGCTTGGCTCTTTTTAAGTTATTGGGATGCCCCACTTCCACCAGAAAAAAAAAAGTAACACAAAAGAAAAACAAAAACAGCATTACCAATTAATATTTACTATTCATTAGAAATGGAAGCTTAGATTTAATTGTGTATTTATGTATTTTTAAAAAGTAACTATTGAAGCCACTGCATGTTAGCATAAATGACAAAATTTCATGAAAAACAGTTACATCTTCCAAGAGGGAAAACAATAGAGAGAGAAAATTCTGGGGAAGTACCATTTACATTTTTGTAAATTTCTTTAGTGTAGTTTAGCACATGCAAGCTGAATCTTTGTAACTGCTTCTGCATTCAGTCTGTGGCCATAATGCTGTTTTTACTGACTGGTAGAAAAACTACTCAGCCTCAAACACCTGTGTAGCTGAGAAGGAAAGGAGGCTTTGCGTGGCTTTTGAGGTTATTGAGGACGTTTTCCCCCTCGTTCTCTGTTAGTAGATGTGTGTAGTACACAGAGTTTACACTCTGTGTGGAGTTGGTGCACGGATGTAGTGCATCTTAATTCTTTTCTCATCTCCTTTCCGTTTCTTCCTGCCCCTACCTCTGTCTTTTGGTCCCCTCTCCTTTGAGACAGATCTAGCTCCCTGTTATTTATCTTTTATTTTATTCTATAATCAGGCTTCTGAGTCATTTGTAGGAAAATGGATGGACTTTGAGACTATAATGCTAAGGGAAATAAATCAGACACACATGCTTAACGATCACATGGTTTCACATATATTCACTTTTTCAATAGTATACCAAAATTTTTACAAGTCTGTTGTGATGTGGATTCTCAGATTGTGTCTGGGACTTTCCCCTTCACCTTGCATTTTGAATGGTTTTCTGACCCATGAGCAATTTTGGAATATTGTGAATTGGTTGTTTGGGACACTGATCCTGCTTTATAAGATTTCAAATATTCACATTTTGTTGTAAATATCAGCACCAGTGTCCTCAGTAAAACTTGCAAATGCTGAGAAATTTTCAAAATCCAATTTCCGGTTTCCCCAAAGCCACTTCTTGCTTGGAAGCTATGTGAGCATTGGTCACAATAACAGCCACTTATTTTTCTTGAAATATTGGCTCAGTTTCATTCGTGTGTTTGGGAGAGAAGTTATCAGACAGCCAGCTGCCGTGACTGTAGTGTGTTGGTCCCTCTGTCACGGGGAAACGTTCTCCATGGAAAACTCAGTTCAGCACTTTGGAACGCACAGCTGTGCTCTCTCCCCCATGAGGGCTACAAGTGCAGATGTTGAGAAAGGACAGATATTTAGTAGAAGCAGGACGTTACATGCTTGGGGTATGGCCAGTGTGTCCCACACTGGGAGTGTGCTGGCAAGGGTTACAGTCACTGTTCGCGCCCTCAGTGTGGCTGCTGGGTCCGTCCTCCAGTGGAGAGCAGTGGAAATGTGAATGGCGACTTGCTGTTATTGCACAAATCATTGTGACTTGCAGAACCCCTGAAAGGACCTCGGGGACCCTTGAGATTCACTGATGGTCCCTGCAGAGTCCTGACGTGAGCTCTGGGACTCTCATCACTGTGATCATTCCTGCACAGAAGGGGCTAAGGACAGCGGTGACAAAAATAGCAGATGCGCGCAATGGCAGCTTGCGATGGTCATCCCCAGGGCCCCTGGAGGTGGCTGTGGAGCCTGGTCCCAGGTGACTCAGCAAGTGTCTTACCTGAGGAGCCACTGTCAGGCTGCATTTCTCCGGCTTGTTACCCGTTTCAGGTTTTATGATGGGGCTGTAATGCGTCTATGCATCTGAGCATGAGGCTGCACAGCCCGTGAGAACATGCCCGCTGCCCTCTGCCCCACAAGGCCGGGAGGCTCAGATGCTCAGGCCCGAGCTGCTAATTAGCATTTTTGCCCATAGCTAGTCACCAGCTTCTCCTGCGATTTCCCTCTGTAAAGTAAAGAAGGTTACTAAGTGATCTCAAAAATGGTCTCTGGCCTGACTCCTAGGAGAAATAAGTGAAAATCCTGGGAATTGAATTCAAAATCTGAAATTTTCCCACTGTGAAGTAAATCAGCTTCCTCTGTCTTTAGAAATAGAGGCCCTGACAGGAAAGTTTGAGTTGCCTCCGGCTTGTTTCCTTTCCTGTCCATGCTGTCTGAGGCCAGGGCCACCAAAGGCCCATCAGCGTCCACCGCCATCCTGAGGGTGCCTGTGATGTCCTGGCTTTCTGCTGCTGGGTTTCTGCACGTTGTCTGCGGTGAGACCCCAGCGCTGGGGGGCAGGTTGCAGGCCAGTCCCTGTCCCTGCTGAGTCAGTCAGGCTGTCCTCCGCTCTGGTCCTGAATCCACCCCTGGAAGACATTCCTTGTTGACCTTTGCTGCTTGAGGTAGGAGGGTGCTTCAGGCACTTGAGACTTTTCAGAATAAAACGTCAATGGGAAAAACAGCCCTCCTTGTCATTTGCTGCCTGGAGAGCACGGCTGTGCAGTAGCTGCCCTTGTTCCCTCCCCACAGGTTAGGAGCGGTGAGAGGTGGGAGAAGCTGCACCTGTGTTTCTGCTGCACACAGATACATGCACGCCCCGAACCAAGAGCTCTGAGGATAAAAATGCCAAAAACGACCAAGAATGTCTGAAAGCAGATCTTAAATCACTGTGGCCTGTGAGCAAAGTCATAACTTTTCTAGAACTGTATGAGAGGGCTAAGTAGTCTGTGTCCACGTGTCAGGTGGGGGAGTTAGAACTTGAATTTTTTCCTGGTTGCCTGCTTGAGCTTCCCAGATTTGTATCTACAACATCCCAAAGCTCCCCCAAAATATCGATATTAATGTGGTCACTGAACATAGCTGTCTAGCTGTTGCTACGCCCAGCTCCATGGGAGCCTGGGCTGCTGGGATGAGAAGGGCTGGTGACATCATTCCTTAACGACAAAGGAGCCTGTCAGAGAGCATGAAAAATGATGCACTGGCTGCATGCTGGGAACAGGCGGGCGGTGGAGTCCTAGTAGGTCATCTATGGTGGGCTTGCATTGAACTTCAGGGCTTGGGTATCTGATGGGCCAAAGAAGAATATGCCAGGAAGGACTTCCCAAGAGGACTCTCATGAGCTGCATCTTGAAGGAAGCGTGGGGCTCATCTGGTGCCCAGCATCTGGAGGAACATGGCAGGGCGGAGACTTACATGAGGCAGGGCTTTCTGATGCACAGGAGGGCGAGCGTGAGGGGCCGTGGGAGTGCAGGGGGGCTCTTGCTCCCTCGTCTTGGCTGATCCATGGTAACCTCTGGGGTTGGTCGGCACCTTCGGTTAGCACTTCTCATATCAGAGAACTCACATGCACAGATGTGATGTGTGGTCTGCACAGGAAGGCAGGAAGCACCAGGCAGAGCTTTTCTGTGACTTGGTTCCAGAACACGTGCTGCTGCTCTGGACCTGCTTGTTGTCCTGGGCATTCAGCCGGGCTGCCAGCTGTAGACCGACCTGTGCTGGGCACACTGGTCAGCAGCTGCATTCTCTGCTCCCAGAAGCAGATGGGCTCCATGTCCATCCCACTCGCAAGGGAAGAACTGACATGTCTGCCTGAGTCCATGCGTGACTGGGAGCCAAGTGTCCCTGGACCTGGGCTGTGCGGTGCTTAATCCTTCTCAAGGAGACAGCCGGTGCCCAGAAGCTCATGCCCTGGTGGCCAGATAGCTGGGACTGTGGAGAAGCCCTTCCTTTGGTGAGTCCTGACTCCTCCAGGAAGTAACACGATACATACCACACAAAGCATCACGGTGTTTCACTGCAAAAGACTTCTGACGAAGGCTTGTTGAAATTAAAAAGTCACAAAAATAAAGTGAGTTCTCCACCTGCAGAGAAATCCACAGTCTTTCGGGTTGACTTCCGTGGCAGTATCCCTCCTTGCCCCCATCCTTGTGGATGGACCCCAGAAAGCCCGTGTACTCACAGAACCCGTCGAACGCAGGCTCAGTGCCAACTGGTCTTCTGGCCTTTTGATAATTAAATTTATTTCTGAAAACCTCTGGAGATTTATATTTTTAATATCTCTGTTTGAATGAGGGTTGTCCTAATATGAGAGCAGAACGCATTTCTTTCTGAAACACTAATTGGACAGAGAACTCAGAGATAAACAAATAGATTTAATTTTAATCTGCTTCATGGTGATGCATAATGATAACTGGTTTCTGTCTTGTAGGGTTGAAACCACAGCCCTTAATAAGAGTTTGTGGGTAGATTATGCAGCTTTAAATAGCTTATGTTGTGCTGCACCGCTCTCCATGAATTATTCCGACCCCAGCACTATCTCAGGGACTCCCAGACTGTGCCGCAGACTTTCAGTCAGTGCAGCTGTCCCGTCCCCGCGCCCAGCCGTCCGTGAGAGGCCGGTGCTGTGGAGCGAGGGTGGAGCAGTGCTGGGGGAGGCAGGGCAAAGTCGGCTCCGCGGGCTCCTGGGTGATGCACACGTGCAGGGGCTCGGGTCCTGGGAGAGTGAGTGGAATGCAGCGTTTATGCCAAGGCAGTCAGAAGGGGAAGGTCAGGACTTTCCAGTGAGCTCCTGTTTCCAGGCAGGGTCACCGTTCCGACATGAAGACACATCCTCCGAGCCCCCAGCCCAACTCGGGCTCCCTGACATGGGCCGCCCTGACGCTGCACGGGCTGGACCGTGGAGAGAAGCCCTCGCTGTGATTTTTCAGATGTTTCTTGTTTTTACAGCATCACTCCCCCTGCCTTGCTTGTCACATCCTTACTTGGATGCTCAACTCTGAGCAGACAAACAGGGCTATTTGTCCACCTCTAACGGTTACCATCAGTGATGCACTCTGAGTGGGCTTTTACTTTAGGGAATATCCCGGGCTCTGCTGCAGAGTGCTCGCCAGCAAAGGATGGAATCCATTTCACGATGCCGCTGCTTGGACTACACCCCATGTGTGCTCCACTAACTTCACTGGCTCTTGTTTCACGGCCCTCTTAACTGCACCAAAGACGCTACACCTTCTTTTAGTGTCCACATGTCCTCCCAGCCTCCAGCCCTGCGCGTTCCCAGCCACCACAGTGGACATCACAGTCCTCTCTCTCTTTGAAGTCAAGCCCTAGGACCCCTCTGTGTACTGTCCGACTTTGTCAGGAAATCCTGTGTGAAATCCTTCTTTGTGTCACTGGATGGAGCTCAGATTCACACAGCAGAAAGCAAGAGTTTGCTCGCTTGCTCTTTTACATCAAAAAAAAATATAGAGAAATTAAAGCTTTTTAAGATGGGTTCAACCTCCAAGATTGTGCCCCATTGGCTTTTTATGGGTGGCTTCCAGCAGAGGGGAGGTGAACTTTTAATAGAGGTAGATGGCCTTCTAATAAACAGTTTTGATGTAGGAAGAGAAACTTCTAAGATAAGTCACGCCAGCCACACCTGATGAAGGGGAAGGAAATGAAGAGGGATCTGCCGCCTAGACTCAGGCATTCCCCGTGGGCCCCTAGCGTGTGGGACACTTCAGTGTGTGCTCCCGAGGGGGGAACTGTAGCGGTGTCTTTGGACTCTGGCTGGAGAGACACAGAAATTGCTCATTAGCCTGACCTCTAGGCTCCTCTTGTGCCAGCAAGGATTTCAGACCAGAGTCCTCCAGATCCGAGATGTGTGTGCCTTGTCTAATGCAAAACAGCTAGGAACATGTTCATCGACCTTTTAGGGGATTCTGTCCTCCCAGGTCCCTCCATTCTCACTCCTAAGTTCATCTTCCTTAGGAAATACCTAACATGCTCAGCTTCACATTTTTCTCTGTACCTATTTTATTTCAAAAAAGAAAGCAAGGAAAAAGGGAGGAAGAGGGACAGACCTGGCTTTTGTTGTGTCCAGGATCGTTGTACGATGATCACCCCATGGGCTGTGAAACCCGCGGGAGGACACATCTGAGCCAATCTTCTGGAGAGCAGCTCCCCCGTGGACTGGGCCATGGGAACTTTTGCAGCCCACGTAATGGCTAGTGCTTTGCTTCCAGTGAAGAGAGGGGTGTCAAGTCGTCACGGCTTTGAACAATGCTGTCCACCACCGGTCATGGTGTCGTTTCTGTCATCTGAGGGGTAAACAGTGGACGACACTGCTACCACAACTGCACTCAAACAGCACCTCCCAGGACTCCATCCCTGAAAGGGGAGGACGCCCACCCCGTTTCGTTCTGAGAGCAGTAAATGGACGCACAACCTGCTGAGAACAAAGTGCTCCCAGGCCCCTTCACACCTCTTCCTCCGCACCCTCCCACGTGGTCATACGCAGAGATGCAGTCCCTGGGGCCCTGGGGCGTTTTAGAAATTGCTGACATTCCCAGACCAACGCAGCTTGTCATCACCTAGACAAGGAGAGTGGCCAGTGTCTTTCTGATCCGACTCCAGCTTCTCAAGCAGCTGATACCTTCTAGTAGACACTTTGACTGGAATATTTGGGCTGCTTTGTAGTTTCACCCAGGTCAGACTCTATAGGACTATGACACCTCCCTGACCCTGTGAAGGAACGTGTGGCCTTGTGATTTGCTGTGGCCATTAAGACACGTATCCTTTCCAAGGATACCTCTTGAAGCAGACTGAGATGCTTTTGAGATCTTTCTTCAGTTGGGAAATACTGAGGCACTATGGGGTGAATGATATTAGATCCCAGGGGCCTAGCAGCCTGTGTCCCTGTTTCTCTGCCCAGAGCACCTTAGGAGAAAAAAACCAATCTGTTATTTCAAGTCAGTAAAATTGGAGCTTCATGACTGGAAGACAGGGCAGTAAACTGTGCCAGGCACACAACCTTACATCTGTTATAATCCAGAGCATTTCTTGTAATATTTCACTGTTTTATGTAGAATAATTGTTCTTCACAATTTATGACCTATTTATTTTTGTTTAAGGGGGCATGGAAAGTTATAATGACATTTCGATGTAGAAGTTTGATTTATTTCAAAATATTTACTTGACAAATACAGATTGGATACAATGGGGATTTGACAGAGACAGCCTGTGTACTGATTATCACCGTCAAATCACAGAGCACAGCTCTCTGTGCTGTGAGGGTTCACTAGAAAGAGGAGTGTACTTAGCAAGGCAGCCCCTGCATAGCCGGGGTAGAAGAATGCAGAGCTGGAGGATGTGAGGCCACAGGGCCCTGAGCACGTCTGTGTGGGAAGTGGGAAGATCTGTGCTAGGATCCTTGAGACAGACGTCCAAAGGCGACGGCGAAGAAGCAGAAGGGAGACTTTCTCCTGCCCCTCTGGCTCCGTGCAGGCTCCAAGCCTGTTGGTGGTGCCCCTGATAGCCAGGGTGGGGATCTGTCTTCAGTGAGTCCGTCAGCCACGCACCCAGACTGCCGGGTGCTTCTATCGGGGTCAGCACAGTTAACCATCGGCCTCCCCAGCCTACTGTCCTCAAGGCCCCTGAACCTTGGGCCCTGGGGCCCAGCTCCCTGCCCCTGAATATTTCCAAGTTAGTCTTTGTTTCTGTGAATAAGCATTAACACACTTATGGGCATAAGGAAAGAAGAAACCTGAATTTGTATGCGTATTTTGTTTGAAGAATACCAGAGTGATCAATAACAGGCCTTCAAATATAAAAATAGAATAAAGCTTAAAAATTCTATGAAAGAAGTAAAACAGGCACAGGATCCAGAAGAGGGAAGAAAGGCCAATGAAGAACTTCACTCTGGTGAAGAAGAGACTGTGTGATTGTGATATTTTTTCCCACAGTGAATAATGGTGCTATTAAGTTCCTATGGTATTTAGATTCCAGTGAATACTTTTAAAAGTAGGATATAACAGTTTAATTTGAAAATGTCAATAGTTACAATATACTGAAAATTCCAACCTTTGCAGCTTAGTAGGGAAAACTTTAAATGTCAACTTCAAAATGTGCCCAGGGATTCAGACTTTTGTCAAAATTATTCCAGAGCTTTGCTCCAATAGAATTTTCCATGAGGATAGAAATGGGCTGTAACTGTGCCGTCCGCCACGGTAGCCTGTGTCCACATGAGCCTGCCAGATCCTGAGCTGTTGCCATGCAACCAAGAACTGAATTTATTTCATTTTATTTTAACTCATTTTAATTGAAGTGAGTCTACATGACAGGGGCCAGTGCGTTGGTGTGTGATTTCCAAGGTGTCTGCCAGCAAGGGCCATTGGACCATCAGTACCAAAGAGGCCCTGGTACAATCGCAAGTGTTCCCGTCGGAGCTTTAAAAGGATGGCAGTGTATTGCTGAGTGATCCTGAGGTACTTTCTGCCCGTTGGAACCACCACAGGAACAACCCTGTGCTGCTCACTCGAACACTGGATAAGGCTTTGCTGTAGCACTAGAGGAAGCCATAGATGTTTCCTCAGCATGAAGCAGGATGTGTTAGGGTTCAGGCTGAGCTCAGACCCATGGAGGGTTCTGGAAGTGGGAACAGAGGCAGAAATAGCCCCTCTTCCTCCAACCCTGGCACAGGGACAACTGGAGGTGGGTTGAGGGTCAGGCAGGCTCTGTGGGCATAGGGTGGCGAGAGGAGGGAGTTCATTCTTCCCGGCCGGGCACCTCCTCCTTGCTGTGCTCCCGGTACTTGGGTCTGGACAGCAGAGGGAAAATGACAAATGCACATTTGTGACCAAAAATCAGTCTTAGTGGAAGAAATACAAGGAAAATAGAAACGTTTTCTGCAGCCCAGTCACCAAGACTGTGTCCAATGTGACCCTGGTGTCAGCTTTCTTCTGCATATCTGTGAGTTCTCTGTGTCACCTGCAGAGAAGCATGAGCCATTCAAGCCATAACATCAGAAACTGTTGGTTTCAGTGTGTGTCCTAAACAGTGTTTTTCTTCACTTTCCGTTTGCTTGTCTTCGTACCCCGATCCTGAAGGACTTACAGCGAGTCAGTAGAAGCGTAGAAGAGCACTGCTCACTGTGTGCTGCGTCGTTCTCCGAAATACAAACGTTGGAACATGCAGCATGAGCTTCCAGGTGTCTAAAATGTCGTGTTGCCTCTGATGACCTCTGAATGTCTCTTTGTGCATCAGGACTTTTGAACTAGTGCATTGCTCCCTTTCACATGAGGCCTTCTGCTTGTCCAGCAGGCAGACTTGGCACGGAGTGCCCAAGGGCATGCCGGGGTGACACTGTGGCTGCACACTGCCTTGTCCACCTGCAGCCTGTCCCTTCACAGGTCCTGCTGAAGCAAACCGCTTTCCTGGGGCACCCTCAGACCCAGGTCACTCCTGTTGTTGGCATGCTGTGTCCCTGTGCCCCGCAGCATGCAGCCACACGTATGAACCCTGCTTCCCGCTGGGGGCACTATAAAAGACAGTCTGTGTTCTGTGTCATCAACTTCTTTCTCCAGTTTGGAAGAGAAGGCTTTGCACTGGGATTAGCAATGTGCGGTGGCAACGCCTATTACTGTCATTGTTTTCACTGACAGCCAAAGAGCTGGCAGGGTGTTTGGTGTCTGGGAAGGTGGGAGAGAGACAGAGAAACTTCAGGGCCCTGGGCTATGTGGAGGGCCAGGGGCTCGGGGCCAAGTGGGGCTGGAGGAGAGAATTGCTCAGGTGCTGTGAGGGGCAGGGAGAGATAGCACAGAGGACAGGACTACAGCCCCTCAGAAACATGGCTTGGGGTCCAGCAGGATCAGGGTCAGGATGCTCAGGGAGTGAGGGAAGCAGGTGTAGGTGTCACCACCTGCTGGACCATGACCTTGGCCCAAATCTTCCAGGGCAGCTGGTGGGAACCCGAGGGAGCAGGACCCAGTCTCTCCGCTCCATAAAGGGCAACGACGTGCTGAGAAATACCAGGTGCCACGTGGTCTGGACATTAGGTGTGCGGGATGAGCCAGGCATTGGAGCCTTCCAATCTGGGGACACATGTGAGGCCACACGACGAGGCCTTGGGGCTTCAGCAAGCCGTGTAGGAGCCATGGTCCCCAGGGTTCCGTGCCCCCCTCTGTGCCAGCTCTCTTCAAGCTCTGCTTGCCAGTGCCTGCTCACCTGCCCCAGGCCAGCCCCACCTCAGTTTCCACAGTCAAAGCCTTCTGGG
Source organism: Petromus typicus (assembly GCA_004026965.1). Taxonomy (NCBI): domain Eukaryota; kingdom Metazoa; phylum Chordata; class Mammalia; order Rodentia; family Petromuridae; genus Petromus; species Petromus typicus. The sequence goes on from PVIR01005210.1 coordinate 61,173, forward strand.
GTGTCTTTTGCTCCAATTTATTGGGAAACGCAAATCTGACTCCACACCAAGAGCGTGCATCCCTGTCTGCCAGCCACCGTCCGGAGCGGGGAGGAAGTCCTCGGCCGGGCTCCAACCTGGGCCCCAGGACTGCGAGAGAGCCTAGAGAGGAGCCACAAGCAAGCGCGGCCGCCCTAGGCCAGGGCTGTGGAGGGGACCCCCACAGGGCTCTCACCGCACCCCACTGCTTGCACCCAACAAGCTGGGTGAAGGGTGATGGGCCTCCGGAGAAATGCCAGCAGAAGCTGGGTGACTGCCAATGCAGGTTCAGGTTTGTGGAGGGGGAGACAGTGCTGCGAGCCTTGTGGTGTCCCTGAGTGGAAGCTGCTGTGGGAATCAGGCTTGTGTTCATGGACAGGAGCAGAACACAGCAGGTCCGCTGCGTTTGGGGTCAGAGAGATCATGGGGAAAAGAAGGCATCCATCACATGCATTTGGGGACAGAGGACAGCCTCCCACGAGCGTTCCTTCTCAGCTCCATACTCTGTGGTATTGAGCGGGGGCCACGGGCGCCTTGAAACTTGGCCAAAGTGTCAAGTCAGGTGTGGCCCCAAACCCACCCGTCAGCTGGGGAGTGGACACTGGCCAGGGCCAGGAGGAGCACTCCTTGTGACAGTGTCTCCATGTCAAGCACCTGGGCTGGAGATACCAGATGCCAGCGTGGAGAACAGTGGAAAGCAGAGGACACGTGAGGGACATGGAGAAAGCAGCGGGGGTGCAAACTGGGCAGGCAATGCCCAGATGGGACTCGAGGTCAGAGGCCATCGGGCGGCCAGGGCGCAGGCTGTGGGGGAGATTGGAGACTGGGAAGCAGAGACACGGGTGACAGTGCCAGTGAGGTTTTGCATATGCAATAGTAACTCCGATGGAATTGAGTGCCCATGGCACACTTGCCAGGAGGCAGAGGCCACTGTCACCAGAGCAGAGGGCACAAACGAACTTACTTATATCAGCTGTCAGACTGGGGCAACGTGAGCCAGACTGTGGGTGAGCTAGATGTCAGGGTTGAGAGTGACATTTTATACATGGAGAAATAGTTACTAACTAGGGATGATCGATAGCTAGATGATGGGTGTGTGAGAGATAGATAACTATGTACATACATGCACACATAAACAATCGATAAGCAAGTGACAGATAACAATGGAGAATAGTTATAGCTATAGACAGATGAATCTAGAAAGATACATGGATAGATAGATTGTAGAGAATAGATAATATTATAATAGAAGACAGATTAATAGTTAGATGATAGATATGGAAAGAAGATAGATTATAGAAAGCACTTTCTAATTAGTAGGACAAAGCATCTACACCTGAAATTTAAGGCAGAGAGAGCTATCTAGCACAGTTTCTGTGGGTTCAGTCCATGCTCAGCCGGCTCTGAGGCAGAAACACGGCAGGAAGACCTGGGGAGGAGGGCTGCTCACCCCCTGCTGGCCCCAGCTTCTTATAGCGAGAGTGGAGGACCAGGACAAGAACACCCCCTTAGTGGGGCTGGGGATATAGCTCAGTGGTTCCGGCGCCTGTCTTGCAAGCGCAAGGACCTGGGTTCGATTCCCCGGTAACCACATACAATACTGGGCGTGGAGACTCACCCCAGCAGCAACCAGCACCACATACCACAATGCCAGGCGTGGTGGCTCACACCTGTAATCCCAGCACTCGGGAGGCAGAGGCAGGAGGATTGCTGTGATGTGAGTTTGAGGCTGAGCTTGGGGCCAGCCTGAACTACAAAGTGAGACCGTGTCTCAAAAAAAAAACCTAAAAAAAAAAAAAAAAAAAGAACACCCCCTTAGGGCCATGCCCAGGCCCTGCGTCTTCACAGCAGCGAGCTGTGAGCTCCTGCACCGGTGAATCCAGCCCCACGATCCAGTCTCCTCCCCACACAGGAGACTTGGGGGAACATTCGAGATCTAACTCATCGCAGAGGTCCATGTGGGAAGAGGCAGTCAGGATGTGGCTCCCGTCCCCACTCTGCCTTTCTGTCACCGAACTGCTTGTGCTCAGTGGTGGGCAAGGTGGTCATCAGACCTCAGAGAGACACATGCCCCGCAGTACCTCTTGAACACCCTCCATTCATCCATACTCTGGCCTCCACAGACATACTCTCCTCAGTCTTTTAACAACTCTATTAAAGTGCAATTTAGGTACCATAAAGCCCCGACATTGCAACTCTACAATTTAAAGATTTCAGCAAATGTGTAGCTGTGCGGTCATTACAGTTAGGTCTAGAATATTTCCGTTGTCTTTGGGCCCATGGATAGTTATTCCCAACTTCCTTACTTAGCCCTAGGCAAATACTAGTCTATTTTCCTTCTCTCTGAATTTGCTTTATCTAAACATTTCAGATAAATGTTGACTTTCATTTCTATAGCATGATTTTTAAAACTTTTTATTAGTACATGTTGGCAGTGCCTAATGATTGCATTCCTCCTCGGAAGCTGGTCCACAGTCGTGGCACATTTAATTCAAATTTCGTCAGAGAGCCCAGCCCAAGCTGCACAGGGCTCTCCCCAGGGGAGGACTTGGCTTTATTTCTGCCTGTGTCACACTGTTGCCACAGCCCCAGTATATGTTCTACTAGAAAATCCAGTTTATAGTGCTCTGCCTTTGGGCCAAGGTGAGTTTAGACTGTGAAACTTGCGGTGCTGGCCCTGTGATGGCGCTGTCCATATGTTACTGCCTGAGACAAACACAGGGTCTCATACTCGCTCACCCTCAGGCTCAGGTATGTGGCGAGTGGAGGTAGAACTTGCAGCTCTGCGCATGGGGGTCAGAATGATAGAGGGCAGGTCACAGAAGCAAAGCCAGGTGCCCTTACTCTGAGGGACAGGTGGGGCGTGGATGCCTCAGTTCTGTGTCCAGTGTGTCAGCCGTGCTGCTGGTGCTGTGCCTGGAACAGTGTGTGTGTGAATGCATGCGTGTGCCCCTATCACACAGTGTGTACGTAACATGCAGATTGTGCACACATGCCTGTCCATTGTGCAGCTGTGGCTCTATCACGCTTTAAGACACAGCGTGCCCTCAGCCCAAGCAGGGTTTCTGTGGACCAGGCTCCCCCGCATGTGCACACTCTGGGGAAAATTACGGCTTTTCTCCCATCAGCAAGGTAGATATATTATTAAATATAAATCCTCAGCGAAGCGTCTTTGGAAATCAAGTGCTCTGTTTATCTCTGCGTAATGAGGCTGTCAGTGTAACCTGTATTTACTGAACCACAAGTAGGTTATAAAACTTCATTAATGACTGGAAGTAACTCGGTTGTCATAAACAAAGAAGGAATTAGCATTTGGTGCAGGCATGGTGGAGCTGACCCGCGCGAGTTCTGAGAACTGCCCCACGCTCAGCGGGGCCACTTGGGCTCTGGGATGAGTGTCTCAGAATGACGAGCGTTGCAGGGCTGGGGCTGGTGAGCCAGACCTGTCCTGAGTGTCAGGGCACCCTCTCCCTTCCTGGTACCTATTCAGCACACCGCTGCCCCCAGCATGCCCTTTTGCTGCTGACCCTCCCACCCACTTGCCCTGGGCAAGGAATCTAGTCTAGGAACAGGTCTTGGGTCTGGGGAGCACAGTTCCCAGAAAAGATTTCCTCTTTGGAAAAGATGGGGGGAAGGGAGAGGGCGAAGGGGAGAAAATAAAGAGCCACATCTTGTCCACACATCAGCCCCCCACGGTAAATGTGTACTGCTAATGTGGACCAATAAAAATTTTAAAGAAGAAAAGAAATGATGCTATAAATAGTAGCTTCGTGTAGCCATAATAGAATAGAGTTACTAGCAAGAAGCACTGAGAACAGCATGGGTTAAAAAAGCAACTGTATTCTTTCTTAAGTATTGGAAAACCACTCACTGGAGAAGCATTATCAAAATTCTAAGCATCCTACTTAGGCATAAGATTTAAGGAAAATATAGGTCCGTTGTCTGTCTGAAGGGGCCTAGGAACCGCTATCTTCCATGTCATAGAGAGATTTCCAGAGCAGGTGGTTGACCTACTTATTTAAGGCAAATCTGATTCAGTATCATCCTGGCGAATCATGATCAGAACACCTTGAGAATCTGTCTTAATACCAGAGTCGCTGTCTGTGGCAAATTGAATATTTTTTGCCATGTATCTCATTTGCCTGCCTCGCCTTGACTTTCTGCAAAGCAGTAGCTGTAGCTTATTTTTCTGAATATGTCACTGAGCATCCAGGAGGGCAAGGGACCCTTGACCTGTGCCCCAAATTCCCAGGTTAGAAATGGCTGTGTTCCTCATACAACCACTGCTTGAATACATGGTTATTTCCCCTGTGAGATGACGCTGTGTATGGTGATTGCTTTCCAAAAGTGCTGGTGTAGCACGGAGGGCGTCCGTGAGAAGCGATCCCGTCTGTGTGGCAGCCCGCTTAGCTCGGTGCATGCTTGGGCCACCCGTGCCCCTGGACTGGTAGGCCCAGGAAAGCCACAACCGCATGCTCTGCCAAGACAGACTCCTAGAGGAGCCCAGAGCCCGGGTCAGTGCCAGCTCCAGAGCCCGTCCCCCCACGAGCCCTGTGGCACATTCTGGTGGCCCAGGCTCTCACTGTGGCCCCTCTGCAGGTGCTCTGGGGGCATGGTGAGAACCACCAGTATAGTCAGAGCACACTGGGAACACTCCCGAAATTCCAGGGCCTAATGCCAGCCATAGCCACTCTTGCCGACAGCTTGGCGGAGGAGAGCAGCCCTGTCTCAGGTGCTGGATGCTCCGAGGAGGGAAGTTAATAGTTTGTGTATGGCCAGCTGGTCTCAGGAGAGGGACGGGGTGGCAGAGGCCAGGACATGGTGCTCACCCCATGGCGGCCAGGAAGCAGAGAGATGAAGGAGAAGATGGAGCAGAAGACACTGCAGGGCACAGCTCTGTGACTGCCCCCGGCCACCTTCTAGCAGCAGGACAAGTCTGGAATGAGCACAGAACCCACAGTCCAGTCACCGTCCACGCACAGGAGATTAGGGATGTTCTAGACCTAAAGCCTGACAGATCCCGCACCTGGCTGTGGCTGCTCTGTGCCGGTCCGAGGTGCAGTGGGACCCAGAGGCACATGCAGAGCAGCGTTCTCGGTCAGGGCCAGCCCAGCCCTCTCTTCTGCAGGTCCTTGTCAGTGGCCCCCCTCCCCTACTTGCCCTACCTCTGGTGGCTTCCTTGTCCCCTCTGATTGTGCTGCTGGGGGGTGAGAGGTGAAGGCTGGGGCCCAGTGGCCTTGTCTGCGTGCACGTTCGGACAGCAGGTGCAAGCCTGGGGATTCGCACCTCCAGGGACCACCTGCTCCCCCGTCTTCTTCCCAGTGACCACCGCACGCAGTCTTCCCACTCTTCACACTTTCCCTGAGGGACAACAAATAGGAAATACACCAAGAGTTATAGGCTTCCCACAGGACAGGACGGTTTGCCAGTCCCAGCGTGCGCATTGCTGCTTGACTTTTTACCACAGGCTTTCACTGCACCTGTGTCTTTTCATTGGTGGAGAAAGATAAGGGCCCGCGGGAGAATGAGTTATCCTGGGCTTCCCCCAGAAAGGAGGAGAGAGCTAGGTGGGCGACATCTATCCTCTTCCATGGTGGGAGAGAGGGAGATGGAGGGAGGGAGGAAGTCTGGAAGAAAGAAAAGGAGAGAGGAGGGAGGAAGGAGGGAAAGAGAGGAGGAAGAAAGAAGGATGGGAGAGATAAAGAGAAGAAAGAAAGAAAGGAAAGAACGAGGAAGAAAGGGAGAGGGAGGGAGGGAAGAAAGGATGGGAGAGATAAAGAGAAAGGAGGCAGGAAAGCAGGAAGGGAAGGGGGCAGAGCGGAGGGAAGCGGAAGTGCTCGCTGGCCTGCGTGGGTGGCTCACTTTGGGAGCCAGGCTTCCCGGGGCTGGGACAAGTGAGACAGGCTGTGTGGCACAGCGTCGCTCAGTGTGTGTGTGGGGCTGAGTTATCAGCTCCAGCACCAGCCTTTTCTCCAGAAGCCAGGGCGGTGCCTGGCACCATCCTGCTGGGGTTCAAGTCCTGCTTTCCTCTGCATGGACTGTCCATCGGTTCCCTGGCAATGTCATGGTCCTGCCTTGAAGGGCTCTTGAGAGAGGGACTGGGATGCAGTTGACCAGGTGCCAACGGGCTGTCAGCACCCTGCACCACCCAAGCTTGTGGGTACCCACCCTGAGCTTGGGCACCCCTGGTGGGGGAGGTTGGGTCACACGGGATTCCCTGGTGCCCGGCATATAGGAGCCTCTCCTGAAGGTGCATCTACATTAGGAACTTGACTTTGCATTTTTAGCTTATTTGCTTTTGCCGTTTGCTTTTCTCAAAAGGGGATCTTTCTGCTCCATCTCCTCGTGTGGCTGCTGTTCGCTCAAGGCCAGGCCCTTGCACAGCTCCTGGCAAAGGGTTGGGACAGGTGGGCTGGAAGCCGATCACACATTTGCACTTATCCTGCGACGGCTGAGCTCCGACTGAACATGAGCACTCGACGTGCAGAGCGCAGAGGAGGTCACCGAGTCCCCAGCATGGGCTCCCGCGATCCCTGTCTCAGACATACGCTTCCTGCCCCACAGGGCCAAGGTGAAGAAAGGCGTGAGCATCGTCGGGGTGAGGGCCAGCAGCCCCTCCGTCTGGGACGTCAGGCAGAGCTCGGAGCCCGCGGGGAAGTACGCACCCGCTGTGATCGCCTGCCACAGGAAGTCTGCTACCTCCGCAGACAGGTGAGTGTGGGCCAGCCGATGGCGGCTCTGCCGCTCCTGCCTTGCTCTGCGCTGGAGTGCGTCTCTCGCGGGGTGGTGGCCGTGGGGGCGCTGGATGGCGCCTGGACCCAGCGCTGCGGGCCAGTGTTCGCTGGAACTGCTCACACCCGCTGCACAGGCCGGGCGGGCGCTTCCACATGGCCTCGCGACTGGGAAGTCAAGTCGGGTGCCGCTCAGGCGCGGCCCACTTGCACGTGTTAAAAGCAGGCGTGGGTGCAGCTCGGTGCCCCGCCGCGTTCCGCGGTGGCAGAGCAGACTGTGCTTGTGTGGGGCGCCTTAGGAGAACAGTGAACTGTCTGCGGTGGAATTGCAGGAGCTGTGACTCACTCGAGGGACAAATTAAACCAGAATCTGTCTCTGATATCCACCAGATTAGAGACAGTCGGCTCACAGCTGGGCAGAGAGGCCTAGAAACTCAGCCGCTCTCGATTTATTCTGCTTTCCCAGAGCTCATTTGTGGCTCCGGAGAATTTCTAGTCTGGTCACATATTTTTGTCACTCTTGAGTTTATATTTGCTCTTTATATTACTGAAAACTTGAGCAGTAACGGAAGGATGGATCCACACATGTACCACGTTACTGCGAGAATGCGACTCTGAACTTCACTGCTCGGTGTTGGGAACTATTTTGATTTTCCATTATTTAATAAATACAGAGGTAATGAATCTCAGTTGACGGCTATTACTTTTTTTCTTGGTTCATTACCAAGGAGCATTTGAAACCCTTTCAGGGATGATTTGATTTGAATTCCCCTCTGTGCCCGGGCTTAGCACCGTAGCTGGAGAAGGTAGGTGACCCAGCGCTGCTTTGTGCCCTTCCTCCTGTGACTGGGCTTGCATGAACTCTTTCTCTCGATGCTCACTTGTAGAAAGATGACAGGAAAAGGGGGACGTCTGTCTTCGAGTTCTCCTCTTGATGTCTGTGCAGCGGTAGTGCACGGGCAAGTGGTGATGGCTGTGCCAGACGTGGCACTGGGAGGTGAGGTGCCAGCCCATGAGGGCTTATGAAGTGGGACAGGCAGATATATGGCAGATGGGCAGGTGGACAGATGGACGGCTGGATGCATGGACGATGAGAGGCGGATGGGTGGACGGGGGTGGGTGGCTGGATAGAAGGGCAGTTTCTTCTTGCCCAGCAGAAATGGCTAACTTAAGCGGGAAAGGTCTTACCCAGCACACTTTTATGTCCTCATGTGCTTTTTTTCTTTCTCTGGTCATGAATTGTGAGTAGAAGCAGTGTTGTTTGGGAAATGTAAAAGGATTTTAGCCATCAAACATCCTAATCTTTCTTTTTGCTGTTGAATTTCTGCTTAAGAATCCATCAGATTCATCTTAGGAGTGAAGAGGAAGGGTAGAAACTTCTGGCTCTCCCTCCCTACCCTCACAAGCAAGCTGTTTTTCCTTCTACACTCATGGCTCCAGGCTTTGGACTGTGAAGCCTAGAGTGTCTTTATGTGCATCGATGTGGAGCCAACTACTTACTTTACTTCTGCCTGTCAGCTTAGCTTAAGAAAGAGGCCACTTCGTGGAAGAGGTATTGCTTCAAAAAATCTGGTGCTCCAGTACCACACACAGGCAGAGGCTCTTTTGGCCCCAGTTATATTCCAAGACCAGTTGTCTACTGTGGGTCCAGATGGTGGAAGCGTGTACACACACACACACACACACACACACACACACACACACACACACACAGATGAGTATGTAATATGTTATAGATGTGAATGTACAAATATGTATCGTGTGTGCATGCGATCCAGCTGCGTCAACCCACATGTGTGCACACACACCCATCTGATGTGTGAGGGCTGTAAATCCATGCTCTCGTGTGCTCCTGGGTGCTGCACCGACAGGCTTGTGCTTTACGAGGGCACCGAGACTGGAGGCTGCCGTGGTAGGGAATCAGCTCTTGTCCACAGCCGTGTCCTGAGCCGCGGGCTGTGCATGCTGCACTCTGACCTCTGGGTGTAGACTGTCGCTGCGGCGTGTGGAGTACGGTCCAGATCTCGGCATACCTGTCCCAAGCGGACTCCACACCTGTCCAGAGCAGGAATGTGTGCAGCAGGCCCCTGGGAGCTCCCTAGGGCAAACACAGCAGGGTTGTGGGAGGAAGCGTCCTAGGGAGGGGGCGGGAGAGACTGCTGCAGTTCCCGGGGAGGAGCTGGAAGCGGGGAGCCTGAATGTAAATTTCTGCCGAGAGTGAACCCTATGGACTGCTAGTTTTTCATTGCATGTGCATGTTGCCTGCTTAATAAAATGTACAGAAGGACATGGAAATTTCCAAAATACCTTTATTAACATTTTCAGCTGTCATCTTCACTTTTGAACTTTTCATTTTACTTCTGTCTGGAGAGAAAGATGGTGCTTCTATGTCCGGGTTCTGAGGCCGAGGCAACCTCTCACCACGGCTTGCTGCTCCCGAGTTTCCATGGAAACTCACATTAGCATTGTGGGGAAACTTGGTGGGATGTTTGTCATGGTGCAGGCGGAAGGCAGATGCAAAGATGGCAGCCTCGGGGTCGCCTTTTGTCAAAGAAGAGGGGCTGACATGTGACGGGATCTTGAAGCATGAGCCACCAGGGCTGCTGAGTAGCAGCAGGAGGCGCCCACAGGATGAGCATGTGTAGCCCTGGAGGTCTCCATCGGGCTGGGGATGCTGGCCTTCGACCTAGAGTGGATATAACTTGGGGCAGAACACGGAGAAGGCAGTGCACCTAGCCAAAGACATTCAAAATGCCAAGCAAGAAGGAAGTTAGGGAACATCACCAAGACAGTAACATAGAGATTTTTCAACCAGGCGTGGGAGTCCATGCCAGTAATCCCAGAACTTGGGAGGCTGAGGCCGGAGGATCGCTACAAGTTAGAGGCCAATATGGGCTGCATAGTGAGTACAAGACCAGCCTGAACTATATAGAGACACCTTGTTTCAAAAAGGAAAAGGAAAAAAAAAGACTTCCAATCTTCCTCAGTGTTCTCAGACTCAAATGAAGCGTGGTATCATAAAAGAGAAACAAAGTCAGCAGGTAGGAGATGCCATGAAGCATGGTCGGAGATGAAATGTCACTGGTCTAGAAAAAGGGGTCAGGGCCTGGCGATGAAGGACTTCAGGAAAAAAAATGGAAAACAGGAGAGATTTGCATGAAAATAAGGATAACTTGGGAAACTAGGTGAGGGTATTGTTTTAAGAAGAAAAATGGCAGAAGTTATACGTAGAAGTGCAGAGTTACCACTTGGGCCCAGCAACACCGCAGTTAAGTCTGGATCTAGGAGAGCTGGAAACAAGAGTACACACACACACAGGAGAAGAAGGAACCCTTCTCCACTGTTGGTGGGAATGTAGACTCGTACAACCCCTGTGGAGAACAGTTTGGAGATTCCTCAAAAAGCTAGGATTGGAGGCCCCATTTGACCCAGCCATCGCTCTGCTAGGTATATACACACAAAAATTAAAATATTCATATCACAGTGACATATGTGCACCTATGTTTATAGCAGCTCAGTTTGTGATTGCTAAATCTTGGAAACAACCCAAATGTCCATCAACTGGAGACTGGATAAAAAAGCTGTGGTTCTTCTACAGAATGGAGTATTACTCTGCTATAAAAAATGATAAGTTTGAATCATTTATACTTAAATGGATGTACCTTGAGGACATCCTTATAAGTGAAATAAATAGGTCACGGATGTGTAAATATCGTATCTTTTCTCTGGTATGAGAAAACAAAGCTATAAATGAGTTCTAGAATGTATGTTATATATTGTGAAATAGAAAATACTCAAAGTGTAATGGAGTGAAGGGGGAAAATAATGAGATTATAACAAAAAGGAAGGAAACAAAGTTTATGTATATAGGGAGCAGGGGGTGGGAAGGTGGGCAGGGTTATGGGAAAAAATGAGATTTAAGTTGTGTCATATACTGGTACAAATTCTCATTGTTGAATGCAATCATGATGTATATATGTAATGTACCAATAAAGATTTCAATTAAAAAAATAAATAAATAAATAAAATAAAAAAGAGTACACACACACAAAAAAACTGTGTACACAAATGTTCATGGAAGCAGAAAGGTAGAACAACCAGCTCTCCAAAAACTGATGCGTAGATAAATAAACTGGTATATCTATAAAATGGAATATCACTCAGCAGTGAAAAAGGAGAGACATTGACATACAGTACAGCTGGATGTATCCCCATATGCGCCACATGAGTGAAACAAGGCCAAGAGGGCACATCTTTAGGAGCCCATTACACCACATCCCCACGATGGCAAATGCACAGCTGTGCAGAATAGATTAAGAACTATGGGGTGGCTAGTGGAGAGAGGCTGCTGGTAGATACAGGGTTCCTTTGCGGGGAGTGAGTTTATTAAAGTTAGGTATCGATAGGGTTTTACAGGTCTGCAAATAAACTAAAAACCACTGAATTGAATGGTTCAAAATGTTGCCTCTGAGAGTATGCAAAGATCCTAACAAAACTATGATAAATGCCTTAGTCACAAAAGAGGTAGCAAGGTTGGCCAGCGCTGTTTATGAAGAAACTCGGAGCAGAGGGAGGGAGAAGCTGCTCACCCAGCGACAGCGATTCCACTTCGGAGTCCTCTTCCTCTGCTCTTGAGGATTCCCTTCATGAACTCAGGCTGGCTTTCAGTTAGGAAGAGAGGAAGGCAGGGACTCGGGTAGTTCCCTGTGCAAAGAGTTTCTGGTGGGTTCTGGACCTCGGTGCCAGGGGTGGCTGGTGGAACGCTCGTCAGGCCTGGTGCTTACCCACACCAAAGCTCTGGCCCCTTTTGGTTGTAAGTAAAAACCACTTCACCCGGAGCTCTTCCTGATTGTCGAGAAAAGTTTCTTGTGGGCCAGGGATGTAGTTCAGTGTCGCAGCACCTGCATGGCACTTGCAAGGTCCTGAGTTTGATTCCTAGTACTGAAAATAAGTTCCATTTGCTGAAGAAAGTGACGTCACATTGATTCCACTGGCTGCTACTCAGCTGGGTCAAGATGAGGCTCAGGGAGGCAGAAGGAGGATTGGAGGTTTCTATGGAGACCTCTCCCAACTGTGTGGCGGGAGAGTGTTTTCCAGCAGTTCACGAAGCCTGCCATTCTTCTGACACCCAGACATGGACAGCAGTGTGAAGCTACCTTGAGTGGCCTCCCTCCTAGGCAAACAGACTTCCTGACGGCCCTAAATGGTCCCAGTACTGTGGGCCCTAACAGGGACCTTGTGACCGAGGGTGCCTGCAGGAAGCCAGAAATAACTCCGGTGTGAGCCAGGAGCCATGCAGAGCGTGGGGTGGGGGTGGGGTATGGCTGCTGCCATTCACCCTGCGTGGCCCCGCCTTTGTTACAAATCATAGATTGGGTGGTTACCAGCTTTCATTTCCAAGCCCGGAGCCAAATCTAGACTCTAATTATTTAACATCTACTTTCTGTGTGGGTATCATCAGTGATTTACTTCTCATGTCCATGCAAAAGGAGCTCCAGACATTCTGATTCTAAAAAAAAGGGCTTCTTTGACTGCTGTGGCCACAGAAGTAACAAATGCACCTAGGTTATAACCTGACAGCAATAATAACTGTACTCTGCAGTTTGCTAGTGTTTTCTGGGTCCTTTGTAAACATGTTCCACTCTTGCATATCATGGCTAACATTCGGTGGGCAGGGTTTAGTAACTTTTCAGAGCCCTACTGACCCACTGTTTTGGCAACAAAAGAGAATGCAGCCTTCCTGGGATTACCCGGGCTGTCTGCAGTGGTAGAAACCTCCAGGGCAGTGAGTGACACTCCACGTAAGAAGCCAAGTGTG
>PVIR01005211.1:0-73673 GCA_004026965.1 Petromus typicus
GGTCTGGAGTAGAATGGGGACACAAGCTTCAAGAAGCTTCCTTGGGCCAGGTACAGGAAAACACTAAATATTATTTGCAACTAAAGAGGCAGTTGTTCATATTCTATTCTTAATATATGCTAGATATGCAGGAATTCCATTTTGTCTATCTATATTACTTGCACAGATGTAATCTGGAATTTTTAGAAAATTGCATGGGAAAACTTAAGGTTGACTGAAATCTTGTAACAGCAATTAACCATCTTTTCTGGAGCCTTTGCCTTTTTTCTTGCCAGCTACTCTGTTCTCTGTGTTTTACATGAGCTGCTTCATTTAATCTGACAATTCTATGCTAATTCATTTCCTTTAAAATGGGAGATACAGGGATATTTTCAGTTTACTGTTACTTGGAATTTAAATGAAAATTTTAATACAAACAATTTCAGTTGATGCTAAACTTGGAGCAGTACAGTGAGACCTGCATGTCCATTATAAATCTCATATTAATTCACTGCTCTTCTTCTTTTATTTATTTATGATCTTTCTCATTCTCTACTACCACACAGCTGGATTGTATAGCAAGTCCCAAATATCACATTGCATCAATAACTTAAAAGATAACCTAAAATGTACTTAATAACAACATATGTCTAGTCAGGGTTCAAATTTTTCATTTTCTCTTTAAACACATACATGCACCTCTACAGAAGGTTCATATATCATCCTTTCTAGATAAAAAATGGTATCTTAGTTACTTTTCCATTCTTGTGATGCCCCACAACTTATGAGAAGAGAGGTTTATACTGGTTCACAGTTTCGACCCACATCAGAGGGCCCCAAGATTCACACAGCGTGGTAGCAGGGGATGGAGGACAGGTGTCCAACCCACGCCAGCTGGGAAGCAGGGAGAGAAGGGGAGAGCAGGGGAGGGAGACGTGCTGTGCCAGGCCTTCCTCCAGGGGCCAGTCTCTGCTGCCCCCCCCCCCCCGGGCACATTCTGCTCTGAATATTGATGAGTACACTTCCATGATCCAATCACCTTCCAGAAGCCCTATTCTGGACAAAAGCGCCATTTAGGGTACATCCTACGTCTCTTTTGGGGTGGGTGGTTCTTTATCTTAGCCATAATAAATAGCATGCCATACACAGTCTTCTTTGCCTTGATTTTATTTAATATTAAATCCATTCAGTGGCATAAAATATTCTTTATCTTTTATTCAAAAGTACATGGAAATCTCAATTACTAAATCAGTCCCTATTGCTAAACATTTATTTTGTAGTTATAGTTTTCACTACTGAGAATTTATTGCTTAAAAGGTATGTATGCTTTTGTCTGTTTATACATGCATAAATTCCTAGATATAAGATTACTAGGTCAAAGTACAAATGCTACTACACATGTATGAGATATGACTGAAAAGTATACTGAAGATTAACAACTTTAAAAAGCTTATTACAGTAAAAAAATACATTGCTCTTAGTCTCTCTCAAAATATCCCCTCTTTTTTGAACACACTTATCCCAGCACTCTTGTCACTTTCAAAAGCCGACCTGCACGTCCTTTTCTGCGCCTCATGGCTTCCTGGATGTCCTGAATCAATCTGAATTTTCCCGTTTCGTGGTCTTTTGAGTTCGCGGAAGATGCAGAGTTTGTAGAAGTGAATAAGGTTGATGAGGGCGTGCAGCGGTGCTCTCCGGAGCCTGCCTTTCTGCTGTGTGGTGCTAGGTGGCCGCGCCCACTTCTCTCATGATCGCATTTGGTAGAGGCCTCCAGATCTGTTTCCCAAAGTGGCAGCAACAACAAATATGTCGGTTCAAAGTGAATAGGAATATTTTGAGGGAAATTAGTGTCAACGTGTTTTCCACTGTAATAAATATTAAAAATTGAGCATTCACCTTATTTTTGATCACCCCTTATTTTTTTTTTTTTTACTAGATACTGCCAAATTCTACAAAGGAGTTGTATTATTTTGTTCTTCATTAGCAGAGAAATACTCATTTTCTCATAGACTTGAACAAAAGGCTTTTTAGACTACTCAGTGTTCGCCATTCTGATAGGTGAGAAAATCTCAACTTAGTTTTCATATTTATTTCTTATCTCATGAGGCAGGATGAGTGCAGTTGTATGAGTCTAAAGATCATTTGCTTCTCATGTTGATCTTTGTATGCCTGGCCATGGAGGTGCATTTCAAGGACATTTGTGAAAAGTGGAAAAGGCTTTACAAGCAGGACTCTGAGACCTGGAGCACAGAATGTCCTATGTATTATTTAGCAGCAGGATTATGAGTCTCATAGTAGCTCTTGGCTCAGATAATAATGTGAAGTTTTCTGAACTTAGGGTGGTGATGGTTAATTTTGTCAGTTAGATAATGTGATGAATCCTCACAGAGCTAGTAAAATATTTTTCTGGATGCATCTATCAGTGTTTCCAGAGGAAGCTAGCTTAGGAATCAGTTGACTGACTAAAGAAGATCCACTTTCACCAGTTTGGGCAAGCATTTGCCAGTTCACTGAAAGTCTGTCAAAACAGAGGAATTGAAAAAAAAGGAAAAGAGGGGTGAAGTCTCCATTTCTTCCTGTGTGGGGACATCCATTTTTTCTGAACCTCAGACATTAAAGTTCTTGCTTTTTAGGCCTTCAGGTTGGGGCTTAATAGCTCCACAGGCTTTCCTCTTTTTCCAGCTGAAAGACGAAAAATACTGAGGCTTCTCAGCCTCCATGAGAGTGACCCAGTTCCCACAATAAACCCTCCCCTATATATCTACAAATTTTCTGTTGGTTCTGTTTCTATAGAGAACCTCAATGCAAAGGTGTAGCAGGTTTATATCTGTGTATCTTTTCATCAGCTTATTCCCATTTCATTCCTGATGGGTTCTTCTGTCTCTTCTTAACCATTTTGGTTTCTGTTTATTTACTCATGGGTTTTGCTAACATATGAATTCATATCATGGCTTTTGCTTCTTTTTTTTTTTTTATTGTAGCTCCCTACTTCTGCCAGCTCTAGCCTTTCTCACTTTTTTGAGTATCTGTTATTAAAATTTCCTTAGAGTGCTTTTAATGGATTAGATTAAGAAGAACTGAGTAGAAAGAACCTTTATTTGATGATACTTTTGACAGCTTACTGGCCAGTCTACACCTAGCTATCTTTGGGCCAGGTACTCGCCCTTAGTCCTTAGTTCCACAGGTCATGGTAGAAACTTGAATTTGTATCATCTAATGTACAGGGAATTAGTGACAAGGAAGTTCTCAGAATAAAGACATTTCTAAGGTTGCTCATGGTTCTGTTTGCATACTCCAGTATAGGCCCAGAAAAGAAAGGTATTATGGAATTAACTTGATCATTCTTCAGATAAGGAAATGAAGGTTTAGAAGGATTAAACACGTTTCTCCAAGTCACACTGGTATCAAAACCATGTGTTTCAGAGCCAAGATTCAATCCTAGGAGTTGAGTACAAGATATTTTAATCTTGTGGTATTTCCTTTTATTTGATGTTGATTAGGCTTAATCTTTTGATCTAGCTATTTTGGCATTATTTTTATCCATTGTAGTTAAAACAGCTTGATTTTTATTGGTATTCATCTAGATTTTTTTCTCTGCACATTTTACGATAACTTTGATATTGTTAATTGCTATTATGTCATGTGTTCTGTTACTGCCAAATTTCACTTATTATTCTGTCTTCCATTTCTCCCACCAGCCTTTTAAGACCTTGAAGTTACTAAAATAATTTTTTCAGATAAAAATTTTCAAGTAGAAATTTGTTGTGAATTCTTTTTAAAATTTTTTATCTTTCCAGTACTGGGGATTGAACTCGGGACTGTGTATACGCTATGCAAGAACTCTACCCATGAACTACAGCCCCCACTCTGATTAAATCTCCTAGGTAGATTTTTTTTTCTCTGTAGAACTAGATTCTTTCTGAATTTTATGATATGCTCAATAATACATGGTTCTTTAGTTAGTTTTTATGGATAACAAACTTCAGTATGTGGAGTTTACATTATCATCAACTTTCTTATTGTATTTTATGATAATTGTATTTAATGACAATTCTATCATTAATTTTATTATAAAATGGAAAAACACTGATCATCTGTATTATTGTCTTGCAGAAAAACAAGAACACATGAGAGACAAAAGCATAAAATTTGGAAGGTGTGTTGGGTTAAAGCATTCTCATACCCAGTACTCTGGTACCCATAGGCAGTACCTCCTGTGATCCTTAGAATTCTTTCTTCCTAGAAGTAGTTGGAAGTTATAAACTCAGAGATCAGCCTTTTACCCTACAAGGCTGCTCATGGAAAAGAAGGAAGGTCTTTCTGAACTGGTAGGTAGTGGTTGAGAAAACAAAACAGATCCCCTACTTGACACTGGTAGGGAACAAAGTGTTCCTTTCCCTGACCTTGACTGTCAAGGTCCCCAAGCTGTCTTAGGCTCTGGCTAGGGTTGGAAAGGAATGACCTTTCATCATCCTCTAGATCTAT
This sequence comes from Petromus typicus, assembly GCA_004026965.1. Lineage (NCBI taxonomy): Eukaryota > Metazoa > Chordata > Mammalia > Rodentia > Petromuridae > Petromus > Petromus typicus. The sequence continues at coordinate 4,465 of PVIR01005211.1, forward strand.
CCAAGTTCCTCAGTCTTGGAAAGACTCCCAGGCCTTTCTCCATTTCCTTTACAGAGCAAAGTCTCCCGGTAGGCTTTTCTTGTCTGAAATCCAAGGCTTTGTGCCAATTAAGCAACTTGGAAGTCACAGTTATTTGTATCCCCAATTCCTCTAACTTCAAGTCTGCAAACATTGCATTAGGTTCAGCCCAATCGAGGATTGTTGATTAAGGCCATGGTGTCCCCTGGGATTTATATCACTAACAGCACCATAGGAACATGGTCTGGAACTGGACAAAATAAGTAAAAATGACCATAGAGTTACTGGCAAATTTTATTAAGAACTGAGCATTAAATCTCATAATTTTAACCTTGAGATTCTTTGGGGAAGAGGTATTTCATGGATGTGTCCTGGAATGACCTTAGCTGTGTCCACATTTAAGGGGTTATAGTTAAGTGTAACGCCCAGATGGAAACTCCCCGTGATGCCTTATGTGATCAGCCCATAGGACTCATGGGTGGCCATTATTTATTGCAAAACAAAGCCTCTATTTTTATTTCTATTAGCTGTAAAAACGTGATATTCATCACATTGATTCCCATCTCCATCCCACCAAAAACCAAGAAACTGTTGGCGGATCACTTCCTGAAGGTACTTTACTGACAACTTACTTTCTAAAACTTTGACTTATCTTTTCAACTTGTTTCTGAATCCAGTTCAAGTACTCTTGCCTTGGTTTGTTCTCAGTTCTTCCTCTTCCTCTGTGACATGGATGATTGCATCAGCCCTGAGTGCAGCTCAGATGAACCCCTTTGGTGGTGAGCTTGTGTTAGCTCCCACTAAAGGCTTCTTACCTGTCTGTCTGGTTCCTGAGAACCTTGAAATTCATGGCCAGTCCTGAATTTGCTGCAGCCTCTGAATGGGAGCCAGAGATAATGGAAGGAAAATTCATTGCTTATCTAGCTCTCTGCCTTCCACTGATAGTTTCTGGTATAATTTTCTGGTATAATTAGATGAATATCTTGTTGAACCCTACAGCTTCAGAGGAAATAGGTCAGAGGATCACAAAGTCTAATAGAATCTTACAGTCTGAAAAGACTGTTTTCTGCTCTCAAGTGGTATGCCCTCAAGTGGTATGTCTCTGTTCAGTCAGATAACAAGGCTATATTTGCTATTGCTAAGAAACAGTTATAAGGGAATGGTATTAGAAGAATTTATGAATTTGTTAGGCTAGTCACAGCAAGAATGAAGTCTTTTTCATCTCTCTAACACTTCAGAGTTTAGAAGGTCCTTGGTAGACAATATTTGAATTTAACAAGACATGCTTTATGACTCTAAGTCAATGTTCATGTGCTCTTTCTTACTAATAAGATATGGCTTATCAACCCTTTTATATCTACTATGTATCTTATAGCTATTAATTTTCTCCATATCCTTTGTGGTAGGAGTATGGTAGATTAGAATATATTGGGGCTTTGGTGTCTAAAGGACATATATTTGAATTGCACTACATACTGACTGAATGCTTAAATTTCTGTCTACATGAAGAGTAAGTATAATAATGCAAAGGATCTCTCTTCTTTGATATGCAATCAATAAATCCTGTCTATTATTTCATGGCCATTATCCCATTTGTTCCTCACCCTGATTACCTCAGGAAGGAAAAATCTGTTCTTTTCTCCAAAAATGAAGCATGAAGAGTTAAATGCCCTGCCATGCTCTCTCAGCTTTTGAGCAGAAGAGCCAAGAATAGCCCCAGGCCTCCTGACATGTGATCCTAAACTTTCCAGCAAACATGATCTGAACTCAAGCAGCCGAGTGGGCTGCGTAGCCCCAGAACTCTCCTGCCTTTCTGTTAGGTGTTGATCTTTTTGCGTTCCTGACTCTTGCTTTCCCAATTCTTAAACCTGGGATGAAAACAGATATATCCTATGAGATTATCTGTAGGACCTATTTGAGTGGTTTAAGACTGAAGTTCTTATCAAAGAACTATATAAACATTATCTGAGAAACTTTGAAACATCCTCGTGCATACATTCTCACCTCCAAGGGTTGGAGGGGCAAATGGCCGTGTGCATTTAGATAAAGCTTGTAATTCAGATGCATCTCAGTCTACCACAAACTTCTGGCTTCTTCTTATCAAATTTCATGCCAATATCAATGATATTAGTATTCTTGACAAGTCTACATGGTACTGAGCCTTTAAGACACATGTAAGATTAATACGTTATGGAGAAAAGAATAGCAACCTGTTAGATGAGAAAGAACAAATCCAAACTATAAATTTCTAGCTGTGCACCTCTGTGTTGGTTACATAATGTTTCAGAAAATCACTTCTCAGTACTAAAGAAAGGTAGATAGTGTGCAAGATTAAATAAAGCAGCTAATGTATTGATGTTCTTTAAGCTAACAGGACTTCCTTCATTTGGGGAAATGGAAGTACAAATAGGTCAAGATTTTATTCCAAATCACACAGTTTATAAGAGACAGTATTAGAACTATAGAGCCAGAGCTCTTCTATTTCACACCATCATGTACTCATTTAATAGCAATCTATTGATTGTCTACTGTGTTCTAGATAATCTTTTAGGAGTCTAAAATATATGCAACAAAACAAACAAACAAAACCAAACCAAAGCCACACATCTGTCCTGCTGAAGATTTCATATCAAGGGTGATAAATGTCATGGAAAGAAATTAGCAAAGAAAAACAAGCAAATGGGGTCCAGGAAATGGAAGGGGAAGAGTATACAGGATATCATTTTAATTAGGGTGGCCAGGGCGAATCTCATTGAGAAAGTGACTATTAGGCAAAAGCTCCAAAGAGTAAAGCAAATACTGTGAGCTTATCTGGGAGTGGAATGTTGCAGGGATAAAGGGCAGCCAGCAACAAGACAGGCCTGGCTGGGTCACGAGTCAGTGGAGGCCAACGTGGTCGCGGTGGTGTGAGACAATGTCCTGGAGATCCCAGGTGTGGTAAGCAGTACTGTACAGCCTTCGGTTTTTATCCTACAGAGTCACTGAAGCAGAAGAGTGATTTCATGTCACTTTATTGCAAATGAAATAAGCCAGTGACAGACAAATACTGAATGAAATATTTCATTGAGATGATGAATGTAAAATACTCAAACTCAAACACGTGGAGAGTGGAATGGGGATTACCAGTGGCCAGGTGGGAGGTGGGAGGAGGGGAAATGAGGAGCTCATCAACAGGCAGTTTCCAGTAAGTAGCTTCTAGAGATCTGCAATACAACATTGTGCTGATAATTAATAACCTGTATGGTGCTTAAAAATCTGTTCAGATAGTAGATAAGTAGATCTCATCTTAAATTTTCTTGCCACAATAAAAAATAAATTATTCTGGCTGCTGTATCATAGAAACCTGGAGGGGAACAAGAATAGAGGTGAAAAGGTGAGGAGGGGTTTCAGCAATTGAAATGGAGATGGCGAGGTTGCTAGTGGCAAAGCAGTGGCATCAGAAGTTCTGACAGGAAGTGACCTAAGCTCCCTGCTGATGTATGCAGCTCTTATGGACTATGGTAACTATTTAGTGACATCTTCAAAAGATGCTTGTCTGCTTCCTATGTAAATGCTAGCCCCTTGAGAGAAGGGACTAAAGTTTTTACCTTCAGTCTGCTCTTGCTACCTGTTCATGATCACCAAGTCTGCCTTCCTGGAGTCCCCCTACTGGGCCAAGCTTGCCTCGTCCTAAGCTCAGCCCAGTGGTGAGGAGGGGCCTTCCTCTGCGTGCTCCTCTGGGGGCTCAGTGATTCCTAGGGAAGGCACTCCTGCCAGAGCCAATCTTTCCTGTCCTACAAATATCAGTCCATGGCTGTTTATTGCTTTGGCCTGGATGACCATGGCCCTGACATGAGGAAAGGAGTCCTCTGTAGTGGTAGCAATGAACTTAAGTGAGGTGATTTTCTGGAGTTCAAGCTGTTTGGTGCTAGGGTGCTCCCTGGAGAGTAGGTTCACCAGGACCACACTAGAGAAGCCTTGGCTGTCATCCATGAAGTCGCTCACAGCGGAGTTCAGCCTCCAGCTAAGGATGCCTAGCTCTCTGAGGCCTTAGCCAGGCCAAATGCTAAGGCTTTCTGGGAAAAGAACTCAAGACCTTGGCTTATGGTCGCTGTTGGTCACCCTGACTTGAGAAAGAAATGACAACAGGTGGAGATGACAGTAAATAACTCTTAAAGATATAGGGAATTGAATTTTGTTAGTCAGAAACTTCTTTCCTCTTTCTATTCTCACAGTGTAAGTACATGCCAACACATGTACATATATATGTATATACTACTCAATATTTCAACCAGTTGGTGAAACAGCAAAAATCCCAGTTGCATTTTAGGAAAGCATCCCTACTCATGATGTGTGCGGTTCTTCTCCAGTAGAATAGCTAAGTAGGCAAAGTAGGTACTGATTTTTGATTAACTGCAACTCTGAAAAGTTGTCCAGACAGTGGTGAATTTTGGTCTTGAAGGAGTGTCTCAGCCACTGCCAGTCCCTGGGTATAGATTTCTCCTGCCTCAGCGGGAGAACCTCATTATAGACTTCTGGCCTCATCTGGACTGCTGTCCTACAGACCAGACCACCTCCGCTGGCTCCTGGACCATGACATTTGCCTTCTCTTGAATCGCCCACTGTCATTTGTGACCCTATGACTTGCCATCCACACAGCATGTACAGTAATCTTTATAAAATATAAATCAGATCTCATTGCAAGTAGCTACATGCTTTTTTTCCCTGATACTTTATAATGTCGATCTCTTTCCTATGTAACAGCTTTTGTATATTTTCTTTTTGTCTTTCTTCACTCAACTAACTTTTATACTTCCTCAGGGCTCAATCCAGGGACTAGAGAGTCATTCTGTGCTTTTCCTACCTAAATTTTGTCCTTGCCATTTTTTGCCTTCATAGTGCCTTATGCATTTCCCTCAGGGCATTATCAAAATTTGGAATTATTAATTTATTTACTGTTTTTTTTTTCATACTGAAAGTACCATAAGAGCAGGAAGCCCCTCACAATTATATAACAGGTACTCCTCAAATAGTGATTGGAAAAAAATCCAAGATGACTTACTCTGAATATAATTCAGAAGGGCAAGGGTTAAATGTGTCAGGTAAGAGTGTTAGGAGGAAGCTGTACTACCTAACTATTTCTATCTGTTGAGTTATATAAAGGGCAAGGACCAGATCCCTGACTTCAGTTCTATTCATTTTTGGAGTTTACACATAGAAACATATCCTTGATTGAAAAGAATGGATCCCATTGCAGCCAGAACAGAAGAGACAAAATCCATCCTGAGTTGGCATTTCTGAACATCAGCACTACTACAACTTTGGATTAATGATTCTTTGATACAAGAGGCTGTGCTGTGCAGCGTAGGAATTTGGTAGCATCCCTGACCTCTACCCACTAGATTACAGTAGCCCCTGTTTCCAGTTGAGGAATTGTCTTGACTGCTTCTATGTCCTATAGATTCAAATGTTGATTTTTCACGGTCATTTTGTCTTTGATGAAGAGAGAGATGTTTCATGGAGACATTTCCAGTGAATAAAATGGATGAAGATAGACCATGTTTTTATTTGGGAAAACACATTGCACAAGAAGCAGTGTATGACATGTAGCATTGTTATGATGGACTGTGAAGCTGCTTGCCCATTTCTCAGGCCATTTTCTATGCACATTGCTTTTTAAATGCTTTGCTATGCCCATATTATATTCAGAGTTCATTGTTGTGTTCTTGGGTTACAAACTCAGTCCACACAACTCTGTAAAGTTAAAAAAAACAATAGACAGCATCTTGATGTTGAATCTTAATTGATGCATTTTTTTCTCACACAAGGAGAACAGTGTGATTTCCTTTGAAAATTCTGAAACTTGTTCTCAAAATAATGACCATAGACCCAAGTTTTATCTCTCATAATAACATGGCTCTAAAAGCTGCGGTCTGAAGTGGCACAATCAAACATCTCCAATGACACTGACAATGTTTCATGTTAACACTTTATTTATGGTCCATGATTTATAACACATTTTAAAACACAGTTCTCAGCTGTGTCTTATAACTCACTGACTTCACTGCACAAGTTGAAATTTGTCACATACTGTTACTAGGGAACATGTTATGTCCACATGTTAGACTACCCTGTGTTGGATAGTACATAGGAACAAGAGTCACTATTTTGTATCACATTATCTATGTTTACAAAATATTTGCTGATTGAACAAATGAAGGAATAGATAAATATCATGACTATATATACTAAAGTACTACTGGTCTCTCCTGGCAGTGGCTTGTGGTCCTGGTATAGGGGATGATTGGTTGCCCGGGACTGAGCAGCTTCTATGAACTTGGGACTCAGTATGTACCCGGGTGTGAGTTGCTATAACTGTAATGATCCTTTGCATGGGAATGTCTGAGTCTACTTTTAGCATGCAGTCAAATTTGTAATTGATATGAATACTGAAATAGCCAATGCAGATAGCAAGAGTAAGTAACATGCTTTAGAATTACAATGGCTACAACTTGTTGAGTTGAAAATGGAGCAGGAAGAGCAGGAGAGTCGCCGAACCAGCCCAGGGTGCTAACTGAATTAACTCCTAATCTGTTTTCCTTATTTCATTTTTCCCTCTTCTAGACTAGCTAATTAATATCCATTCGTTTTGTTCTATAGTATGTTTCCCTGGGTTCCCTTCCTGAACTTCTCAAGACTAATTTGGGTTCTCTGTCTGGTGTTCCCCTACTTTGACACTGAGACACACTTTATGCTTTGTTGGTTTGATGTCTTTGTTCTCTAGACTCCAGATTTCAAAAAATGAAAGTCTAAAATGGTCTAATTTCTTGCTGTACCTCTCATTTCAGCACGGTGCCTGGTATATACAGCAAATAAAGTAAATGCTGAATCAGTTTCTCTTAACTGACCATATCTTTCCTAAAAGAGGGTACAGTGATGTGACACATGGTCAGAAAGCAGAGTAATGAGATGTCCTTTTGGCACTAGTGGCCAGGACTTATACTATAGAAGACTAGATGCAAAAAGCAGGTGGTCCTTTCAACTAAGACATCAGGGGGAAGAATTTAAGTGGTAATAAGACTTGTAAATTAACAGATATTTATTTTATACTGTCCCTTTAGCATTCCATGCATTCATTCAGTTACTATACATTAAAGTTTTTCATCCTACCAGACAATGCTCAAAAGTTAAGAGGCACAAAGAGGAGTAACATCCAGTCTCTGCTCCTGAGAGTTCGGTGCTTCGATATTCAGTATCTAGTATGTGTTAAGTTTTCTGTTGTAGCAGCTGTTTCAACAGATGAGCAACATGACAACCATCACTACGAAACAGGCTATGAGGTCAGAGACACACCAGCAAATTCTCAGCAGAGTGTTAAGAGCTCTGATAACTGCACTGCAAAGTGTGCAAGGTAAGGGACTTGTGCTCAGTCAGGGGAGTGGGCAGGTCTTCTAAAACATGCTGAAGACTGAATTGGAACCTGTTCACTAATGAGAGAGCAAGGTCCACCTGAGGAGGTGATGTTTGAGGTGTGCCTACAGGGGAGAGTTCTGACAGCAAGGCCTGAGGGCAACTGGGTGCAAATGGGCCTGAGCCCACTTGGATGGCCTTGGAAGTCTGAAGTGAAAATAGTGGAAGTGGAGTTTGTAAAGAGAGACTGGAAGGAAGTAGTGGCACTGAATGCCGGGCTAAGGAGTTTGGAGTTTATTCTGCTGGAGATAGGTCTATCAGTGGAAATTGTTGGCAGACAGGCTGTGATCACTCTGATTCAGAATTTATTTCTGCCTACTTCGATGTTTTTCATCTCGTACCCATAACCACATCATCCACAGCAACAGCCTCAGCCGTACCCTGGTCAGAGCCAGAGGTAGTCTCATTTCCCTTTTCTGTCTCTTGTACATTCCATTCCTCCCCTCATCTCTCATGTGAGCTTTTCTAGCTGTCAAAGCTCCTAATAAATTTTAACAGAAGTAAACATTTAATAGTGATTTCTGGGAAGAAAATGTCGCCCTAGGGAGGGAACTGTTGAGCTATTTAACTTCTGCCAAGGGCTGCAGGGTCTAGATGATGAGACTGGCATGTGGTGACCTTGTTCTGTTCTCTGCCTTGACCTCAGTTGAGAACACACCAGGCAGATTCTAAGCTCTCCTTACATTACTGAGGAGCAGTGCTCCTGAAGGAGGAATAGAGAGAATCACTGTAAATAAAAAGTGCATCCGAATCCCTGGGCCTGAAGGAAAGAGAAGGAAACAGTGCTGGTTCCTCTGTGGCTAGGAGCCAGGAGCATATACAGCTCTGTACTGGGGCCTGTGTCTCACTTTCCCTCTGAAGATGACCTCTCCAAGTTCTGATGATGTTTGCAGTGACTGAGACCAGATGGTAAAGTAAATCATTCATTTACTAACTCACAATATATCGCACAACTTCACTGTGGTCAGTTTTGAAGGAACAAAAAATGTAAAGCCTTATCTCTGTCCTCATAGGTGAGTCAGATAATGGTGTCTATATGCAAGTGGAGAACGGAGCCTGCTCTCTCTCCCCTGCATGCTGATTATGTCCAAGCTGATTCCAGCATGGGTGAGTCTTTCAGTAGAAAAAGCCTACAATGAGCTTAGTAGACTGGCCTATTTGGGTCCACTGTCCCATAACTCTAGGATAAGTTGCCCCAGTGGTTTGCACGGATGTTCCTTCACTTGTGAGGGCTCCCTGCCTGACCATGTCAGGCCCAAAGGTTTTTTCTTCTGTCTGTTCTTAGCATATGTGATGGTTTAGGTAAAACATGTCCCTTCCATGTTTCCTGTGTTTGGTAGGTAACTGGATCACAAGAGTGCTCTACTCATCAGTGGATTCATCCACTAAAGAGTTCAGGAGCTAAATGTGCTATTAGGATATGGGGCGGGTTTCAGCTGAAACCATGAGCACGTGTCCCTTACTTTCTGCATCATTAGCCGCAGGTAGAATCTGGAAGGCAGGGAGGGGAAGAGAGCAGAGACAGGTAAATAATAATGTTGAATTTTGGAGGGAAGGGTCTGGAAAGGCAGATGTAAATTAAATCCAAATCCCAAGAATTCAAAAGATCTTGAGAGTATCCATTTAATCTGGTGATAATATGACAGGACAGTGACACCTAGTGGTGGAAGAAGGACCTCCATGATGTTTCTCTGTCAAAATGGACGTCCAGCTGTCTCTTAGCAGGTTGGGACTCTTGAGGGCAGTGGGCGCCTGCAGGACAAAGTGCACTATTTCCCTAATCTGCTGCTCTCCAGGATGGATGAGTGGTGGGTGAGAAGCCAGACAACATGCCTACAGTTAACAATCATATGTTATATGCTTAAGCCTTTTGTTAGAAGTGTGGCTCTCATGTTAAATGTTCTTATCACACAACACCCCATGAAGCATGTGCCTGAGTGAGGACAGCCTTTCCTTCCTGGAGAAGAAGGTGGGGTTGGGATGCAGCTCAGTGGGGAAATCTCTCCTCCTCTCTGTGCTGCTCAGGACTCACGTGCTTCCCTTGTCTCCTGAAGGTTCAGGAGAGTTTTCTCCAGTTTCTTGGCTGCCTCGTATGGAGGTCAGGTCCCATCTAAGTCCCTCCAGCTCCCTTCTTTGACCCTAGATTTGACTACAGGTTTCTACATGCATTTTCCTTTTCAGACTAGATGTTTTGTTTGCCTAACCTTTCCACTGACTTTTCTCTAGCCCCTCCTTCCCCACAGTTGGTTGGTCTCAGAGTCAAGCCCACTGGGACAGGTGGGGAGCAGCTATCCTGCTTTCTTCCTGTGAACACAAAATGGAAACAGAACCCACTGTTTAACTTTGAAATACTTAATGGAAAGGCTATACTTTCAGGGAACATTTCTATAGTTTGTGAAATACTTATTGGAAAAATAGATGTGGTATCAGAATGCTCCAGGGATACACTTTGCTGTTTTTCTAGTCTTCTTCCTCTTCAATTGGTGTTTTCTTATTAACTTTAGCAGTTAGTAAGCAAATACCAGTTTCTTTAGTGAATTTTTATATCCTTGAAAATATAGGTATTTCAACAACATTGAAAAATGCAGGAAAGTACTAAATGATAAACACTAGCTAGCCATTCTAATTAGCAAATGGATCTATATTTTGTGAACTAGTTATTTGGTTAAAATTCATAGGACACAAATTTGAAAATACTTTGAAGACAGTTTCTGGGCTTTGTGGACCATGCAACGGGCTAAGTATTTTGCCTGCTTTTTTTATTTAATGCAACCCTCCAAAGTGAACATTTTTCTTTTAAATCTCAACTTGTGGGTGTGGAAACAGACACAGTGAATGCCCAAAAGCACACAGCTGGCTGTAAGGTCCTTGAGGGAAGGACTTCTACACTATCTTACACTGTCTCTGCTGGATGCACAATCCCATACGTAATGGGGCCAAACCAGAGCAGGGTTAGGATGGGGAGGCGAAGACAACAAGCAATGACTGTGCTAAAATGAGAGCGGTCTGCCTTAGTCCACCACTTGCTCCTGGTCACTGTCCCACTTAGGAATTCTAGAAAATACTTCAACCACCTGTCATGTCTTAGAAAGAAGACAGTGTCTTGATTCTATTGTTGCTTCAGTTTCCTTATATATAAAATGGAAATAAGATATGCCTTTCAGGAAAATAAGACATAAATGTACATCGTACATGTGATAGCACAAAGTTGTTGATTCACATGGAAGATGCTGTTTTTATTAATATTCTGATATTACACATTAATAGTACTGCTCACACACTTACTCTGTGCATAAAGCAGAACGGTATTCTTATCTCCCGTGTCTGCACCTTGCTGTTTTAAAGATGGAAATGAACAATCATGTTTTTCTGTCCCCGATGAAGCTTGGCTTTCAAGCTTGTTTTCTTGTTATGGATGAGAAAACTGATTTGAATGTCAGAAGCTGAATATTGTACTTCTAACTCAAGTCACTCATGACCCCTCAGATAGACACCTTGGGCTGAAGACTTCCCCATTACACATTAAACTGGTGCTAATGAAAATATAGTCATTGGACAGGAGCCTGTGTAGGAACTTTTAGTTACTAGCTCTTGTGAAGATAAATTTAGAAGCTGGCCATAAGCATCTAGAAATGCTGGATAGAAGTTTTATGGTAATTTTTAATGTCTGTTGAATCTAAGAATAAAAAATAATGGCTATCATTTTTTGACCTCTATAACTATTTTACAGTGTGTGCATGTGGTGAGGGGAGGTGTTCAGGATGAAACCCAAAGAGTGCTGAGCTACATTCCCAGCTCCTTTTATTTTCTTTCATTTGAGACAAGATCTTCCCACATTGTCCAGGCTGGCCTCAAATTGTGATTCTTCTACTTCATGCTCCTGAGTACTTGGGATTATAGGCATTCACCATCATGCCTCGCTACACTGTATTTTAACTGCATTTTCCATGAGTAAGAGTGTGTGGTAGATTGGAAATTAAGAAGTCTTTCTCTATAGGTTATTTCAGAAGTCCTGCTATATATATATATATATATATATATATATATATATATATATATATATATTCAGTACTGGGGATTGAATTTAGGGGCTTGTGTTTCCCAGGCAGGTGCAAGGCTGAGGAGCTAAATGCCTGGCTCTCCCACTTTATAGGTGAAAAAAAAGGCAGTGTATGATTCCAACCTTCGAAGCTAAATATCTTTTCTGTTCCTATAAAAATGGGTGCATCGTGCTATCTAGTAAAAGACTTGACTTTGTCTGGCCATGTGTGGACTCATATACTCTTACCCCAGGGTGTTAGGTATGGTCTTATTTTCTATTTGCAAACAGAAATAACTGGGCACATTTTAAATATATGGCTCACCAGGCAGATATTTTTTTAAAAAATTAATTTAGCTTATTAAATGTACCCTCCCACCAAGATCAGAGACATATTCCTTTTGAAGAGACAATCCAGAGTGGGAAAAAATTTTTTTGCAGTCACTCCTCAGACAAAAGACTCATGCCTACAGTACATAAACAACTAAAAAATCAGAGCCACTAAATTTAAAGTCCCAGTGCAAAAATGAACATCTGAAATGAATAGACACTTCTTAGATAAAGAAATAGAAATGGAAAATAATTTTAAAATGTTCAAAATCACAGGTCATTTTGAGAGCTGCAAATTAAAACAACACTGAGATTTTAACTCACTCCAGAAAGAATGGCTACTACCAAGAAATCAACCAATAGCATGCTGGTGAGTGTGTGGGGTACAAACGAACCAGGCAGGTCTTTATCATGAGGTAGGAACCTTGGCTTCCAGAGTTCAAGTCACTTGCCTTGGCAAATAGCTTGTAAAGCTTAGCCATAGTGTTCCTTGAGTCTGTTTTGTCCCAGAGCTCATGGCCTTTCCAGTATCACAATTATTGGCAGGGTGAGGCTGATTCTTAGTTCCGCAAGGCACACCACACAGTTCCTTCATGGAAATGAAGGGGCTGAAGGGGGTAGGGTAGAGAAGGGTGTCAGGCACCCAAGAAGTACAGGAATGAGGTCAAGTTGACACAGTAGAACATAGTTATCAGACACTGTTATGGGCTGTAGTGTTTCCCCACCCTGATTCATGGGTGAAAGTCCCACCTTTAGTATCTCAGAGCGTGATCCCTTTGAACCTGGGTCTTCTCAGAGCTAATCAGACTAAAATGACACCACTCACATGACTTCTTTTTTTTTTTTTTAAGGCAGTGTGATTTAATCCTATCACATGACTTCTAATCAAGTATGTCTGGATATTTAAAAACAGGAAACCTGGAGTGAGATACACACGGAGGAGACATGGAATGAAAGGGACCAAGAAGATGGTCGTGCAGGTGTGTCCAGCATGCAGTCTAGGGTTGTTGTGCCATCCTGAGTGAAGGGGAATTCTCTTAAATTTATAATATAGTTAATGTTGATAAGAAACAAAACTTCCTTTATTTAAAAATATCTGTTATTATAACACAGGGGTGTCCTACCTGTGGACAACAAGTTGCACATGCCTAAAAGGGACTTTAGAGCAGATATTTCCCTGGTAATCTCTAGAAAGAACCCAATGCTGGCAGCCTGACCTTGGACTGAGCACCACGAGCACTGTGAGACAATGAATTCCAGGTGTTCAAGCCCCTTGATCCGTGGCACTTTGTTATATCATCTGTAACAAACTTGTAAAACATCCCGGCTGATGAATGGAGTGTGATATGAGTAAGGGTTCCAGAGATAGCTCCTTTCCTCCAACAGGAGGAAGCCCTCTGCCTGCCCAGCCTGCTGACACGCCATTAACATTCTCTCAGCAGCCTGTCAGGCAGAAGGAAAAAGGATATTCTTGCAAACTTGTCAAATTTCTGATCTGGCCCATCCGCAGTGCTGTGCCTCCGGATGAATTTCTGCCCCCAAATCATTCTTTTGGGCCTACTCTTCATAGCCTTGTTGGATGGACTGTCCAGCCCAGCATCCTTAAGTGTATTTTAAGCTTTGCTTTGGATGGTGCATATTTTTGACTAAATACCATTTTAGCCTAGGATCTCACTCATTATCCTCAGCAGTAAGAGGAACAGTCCTTATTCTTTAACACAAAAATCCTCTGAGTTCTCCTGAAAGGAAAGCATTTGAGAACGAGCAGGCCACCCAAGGAAGCAGCTGTGGTTCTGCTGGCTGTGGGAGGCCACGGAGATGGGAAATCAAAGCTGATTCAGGTGCTCTCTACAACAGAGACGTGTTTTCCTAAGTGCTGATGACACCTCAGCTGGGCTTTCTCTGATCACAGGTGGAGGCTCTTTGAGCCTTTTCTAGAGGCTTCCTGGGGACTGCCTCAGTCACTATAGAAAACAACCAGTTTATACTGGTGCAAAGAGGATTTCTCTGGAGGAATATATTACCTTTTCCCTCTCAATCATGCAGGTGGAGGTTGTCAGATGATCTGCAAAGGTAATACATGTTGATCACTGTAATTTGTATCTTGGGTCAGTTGTTCCTCTAGACCAGCAGCCTGGGAATCACCTTGTAGTTTAAACAGGAAACATGTCTGGCCTCTTGCTCCCTAGGATACTGATTCAGGAGAGTGGTGTTTGTCTAGGACTTTATTTTTTTAAAATGTCCCCAGGGGATAATATGTAGCCAGACTTTACATCGATATTGTGTCTCTAAACCTTTATCCCTCTCTCTATGCTTATCTTTACCTGTGTGCCTTTATATTCATGTAACACAGTCTCTGTTCCACACACTAGGCAGAGTCATAGGTACATAAGATAAAAAGCCAATTTGTTGTTCCAAGGTGTTCTAATTTAATGTAAAGGTCAGGCTGGCAACATGCTGACTATACGTTGTCATAATTGCTCAGACAGAATTAGACCCAAGAGGGCCGAGGGGACTGAACATGCTTTTGGCAGAGTATATGGTCTTAGGTTTTAGCTTGTGTGATTTTGCTGCCAGGAAACATTTGTTAATGTCTGTGAATAGTTTTGATTGTTACAAGCTGAGAGAGCGTGCCATTTGAATCTACTGTACAGACAGAGATCAGAGAACATTGCTACTAAACATCCTAAATGCACAGGAAAGAATCTTTAAAAAAAATTCTGACAGAAACATTAGTAATCTTGCGCTTCATAAACTGAATTGGGACAGGATTTCTAGGGATTAATCCTGAGCAGGCATACAGAGCTGGGGGGCTGATGGTGGGAAGGTTACTCTGAAGCAGATGAAGCAGCACCTCTGAGGGCTCAGAGTCCCCAGGCCGCCCATCTGGGAGCTGTGTGTACATTAGCACAGGGGGTGGAGGAAGAAGAAGAACTTTATTGAGATGTGGGGGTTTTTTGCATTGAAAAGCATATCTTTCCCTCAAGGATGAGGAAGCTTAGAAATTAACTGCAGAGGCAAATTTGCATTTTAGAAATATAACGGAAGGTTTCAGGGTGCAGTTAGGAGGAGGGTCAGAGTGGGGGAGTACTCATCTCTGAACAGAGACAAAGGAAAACCTTTCCAAAGCCAGCACCAAACTTGGGCTTGTCTCATAACGAAGGCAGAGAAACATTAGAGGAAGCAGAAATGTGTGAGCACTTTCCCAGGTTTCTGCATTTGTTTTACTGCCACAGGGAAAAACAATAACATTGCTGAGGCCAGAAGGAGAGTGAGAGGGAACTAAGGCTAAGTGCACAGGTTCAGGGAGGCTGCTGATCAGGCCGTTAAGTGACACTGCTTAGCAAGGAGATAGAGCCAGGACTGGAGCTGAATTGTTCAGATTCCAAAGTGTATGTTCTTTTTTTTTCCTATCATAGTCTCTCATTTGGGTAATAAAAACAAGATAAGACAATGTACATTAATTAGGATTTTGTATAGTTAAAAACACTATCTCCATCAAGGCTTATAAGAACTATGAGATGACGGCAGAACTAAGATTCTTGTTCAAAGAAAAAAAAGCAAAGTAATATTGAGAATATAAGAAGATTTTCATAGTGAGAAAAGAGTGTTGAGGCATCAGTGACAGGAAAGTGGCTCAGCAGAAGCATGGATAAAGATCCATAAACAGGCAGTCATTTGAGAGGAACATAGATGGACAACAACAAAGAAGATGCCTAACAACTTTCCAAATGAAGGAAAAGAAAGCTTTACCCAATCATGATGACTTTTACATTCAGTAATTACCGGTATTGCTTAGGGAGGGGAGCAGTGGCCAGAAATAAGAAGCCCCCATTGGAGGAATATAAATTGGTGTTATATATCTGTAATTTTGGCAATAATGATGAAATATACATATGAAATTTGACCTAGCAATTTTACTTTTAGAAACATCTCCCAAAGAAAGATATAGACAAATCTGAAAATACACACACAGGCATGTTCACTGTAACACTGTTTATGAAAAGAGTATTGAAAATAATGAAATAATAAAAATGAAAATATTCTGTTAATATTTATTAGAAACAGGATTATAAAATTTCTCTCAACTTTGTCCAACATAATGTGAAGGGGTAAAGGAGAACAAAGTGATCTTTATGTCTGGATATGGAAAGATATCTAAGATTACAAGAGGAAAATAATATCAATTCTGTGAATGCGATATATAATTTTCATTTGTGTAAATTTATTAGAGACACTCTTGTTTCAATATGGTAAATACCTAAAAGACCCTTAGGAAAAACAGTTAAAGGTGACTAATTCTGAGAATTAATCACAGGGGTAGTAGAGGAAAAGGATGGTCCTACTTTTAACTTTATTCTTCATTGTTTGAAGTAATATGTTTTATTTTTATCTAAGAAAATAGAATAAAATGAATAGAAAATGAATTGGAGAGAGGTTATTATATTTATCATCTTCTACTGGCATATTTTCCCTTTGTAGTTGGTTAGTTTGCTCGATTAACAGTTCTTTTACTGTTCACCTTTCCATCTATTAAGAAGAACTTACTCTTGCATGGCATTAATATTTAAAAATACCTGGAAATGTTTCCAAGGAAACCTGTCTATAACCAAATGTTATTGGCATGAGCTTCTATAGGCCCAGATAGCTTCTTGTTTCTTAGCAACTTATTCAAATTTTTCTCATTTTAATCATAGTCATATATTTCCTGAAAAGCCTATTCATAAAAGAGATATGAAAGGTCACATATCTTTGTTCATAAAGTCCACTCCTGAAAAGGGGGACTGGTGAGTATGCAGGAAACATACCGCTCCTTCCATTCGCAAGGGTGCCCTCTTTGTTGTAGGCATACCCGAGGCACACTTTCTATCGAAATCGGTGTAGCCAGGGCTCAGCTTCACCTGACTCTATGTGTAGGGGACGGCTGTGGGCTCCTGACTTTTCTGCCTGTCTGGTTTCTGATCAGGACAGGATGAATGAACTCCAGCAAGGACAGCACTCCTGTCATGCTAGTGCTCTTGTTTTCCTTTGTGATCTGTATTCAAGGCCAGCAACACTGGCCCGTTTCCTACAAGTACTGCTGAGGTCTTGTGATTCTGTTTATTGCTCTACTATATGTGGTGCGCTGCTGTCTGGAGCTGCCTAATGGGATGGAAATTGCCTACCCTGGGGGATGGAGAGATGGGAAGTATAAAGTGTTTTAAAATTGACTCTGTTATGTAATTCCTAAAAGGATCCACTGAGAAGGGCAAAGGTGATGTTTCTATAATAAAAGTGAATTCTGAATGCAATCATGAAGAAATTCGCTAAGCATGAACTGAGAGGCATTTTACCTAGTACCTTCAGATCTGTCAAGGTCACAAAGGGCCGTGCAGAGGGAAGAATTGGGCAGAGTTAGAAACTCTGAAAGCGTCACATCTTATAACTTATCTCTTCCTGAAAATATTGCTGGAGGGTGACATTTCTCTTCTATCAGATATTGGGGCTCTCTAAGCTTTGATTCTTGGATGATTTTCTGTGAGACAGTATAATGTGACTTTATTGTCAGAGGACAGGGGGTTGGGGCATATCATGAGGAAGGGACTGTCACCCTTTAAAGTACTATGTGGGACACTAGAAGGTCCTAGAAGGATTTGGTTCTGTGAGAGAGGGGTTCAGAAGCCTTTGCATTGAATGGCAAAGAGGCTGTGACTAATGCTCATTACTGAGTCCTAGCCCAGCCTCTAGGTGAGTGGAGTTCAGCAGTGTTTATTGGACGCCTTTCAGGGCCAGCTACCATGCTAGGTTCTAGAGCCACAGCTAAGAGTAGGATGAACAAGACTTCAAGCTGAACAGAGAGCTCACTACACGGACAGAAAAGTAGATCGCTGTTTGGGAGAATGCTGGAACTGTGGGCATGTGCTTCATATGACCCCATCCTGGTTTAGGAGAGTCATAGAAGACTGAACCGAGCGACAATGTCTAAGTTGAGATTTAAACAAATAGTAAGAGGAGGGCTTCTCCATCTGCAAAAAATGAAAGCTGAGATTTGATAATGACCAAAGTCCTAACAGCTCTCCCCATATCTTACTTTATTTCATGGTCCCAGCCTCTCTGGCCCTGTATCCTGTCCTGCTAGTGACAGACCTGGTGAGGACAGAAGTGTGCTTTTACTGCTTTGAGTCTCCCTAGTCTTATCTTTCTGGTGGACGGAGTGTCTCTCTCAGGTGACTGTGAGGTAATATTCAGCCTGGTTGGACAGTGAGCTCTTTGCATATTCAAGAATCGAAAGTTCACCCTCCCTGGGTGTCTTGAGGTCTTGAAGACTCAATTTCATGAACTGCTTCAAGGTAAATGAAATTTCAAGTAAAAGAAGCTTCAGATGGATATTAAAGGGCCAGGGTCATCAAGCCGCATGGTATGCCCAAACCTCATCTGAGCAGTGTTTTTCTGAGACACACTGCTACAGGCTTGCTTTCTCAAACAAGAGAGTGATTCCAGACTTCCTTGCTGAGTAGCAGACGTGAAACCCTCAATGCTGGGGGTGAAAGGAAAGCTATGACAAGATACTTTGGGTCCAGTTGGAAACCTTCAGGGCCTAATTATAACCCACCAGGTTATTCCTGAATGGAGCAAGTATTAAAGACAAGACACAAAGAACACAAACTTGTTACACTCTGACTTAAGAGGCGTCCACAGGTAGATACTGCAATGGGAAGAAACCACTGTAAGGTTTGAGGCTGGGGAGCTGGATTTGGAGACAGATTAATCTGGGTCATATATTTCCTTAAATTTCAGCTTTCTGACCTATAACTTGGAGCTAATAATCAGCACCTTCCTCAGGTAATTATTTGAAGGTTAAATATAATAAAGCAAATGTTTTAATTCATATATGGTACCTAGTACACACTTAGGAAATTCTAGCTATTTAATAATAATGATTATGCTTAAGTATTTATTAAGCATATTCTGTATTAAGGGTTTTAATAGATTTATAGTTCAATACATTCTTTAAGAATGACCAATGTATCTTAAACACATTGCTTTTTGGCAGATAACAGTCACAGCAAGAAATATTTGTCAAGACTATGTCTCTGAACTTCAGTATCTTACCTGCACACTCAGAATGATCAATCCTACCCCACAGGAATGCTATGAAAATTAACTAACTATAGTACTCCTAACACCCAAGATTGCCTGATGGTCAGGTTCTACACAGATGGAGAAGTAGCTGAAAAAGGTGGAGAAAAAGCCAGACACAGTGGAGGAATACAATCAGAGGAATGTGGGCAGACAAAGGCTGTGTGAGGCTGAGTCATGGCTGGCATATGGTGCTGGCGCTCCTGGGATGTGAGGCAACTATGTTGACATTTCTCTACCTTCCTCTCATCTTAGTCAGGACTTCAGATGCCCTCTTATTTGGTTATGAGCCAAAAACTGGAGATATCTTTCTTGCACCAGCCACACCTACTCTGCATTAGCTATATTTTGTAGCATAGATTCCTTTACATTAATGATCCATACAAATCAAGCTAACTGGGCTTATGGAGTTTTGTGCCTTCTTCCTTATCTTTTACTATTCTTCCATGGCTTGAAAGCTTTTTAAAAAGTATTCAACTTAGTGTTCACAGAAATGATAATTCTCTTCCTTTACCACACCATAATTTTACCAACAATATAATAAAGTTATTTTATAATAATAACAAGGATAATGAATAAATAAATGTAGGTATGAATAAAACTGATTACATGAGTACACACATTTGTGATGGAATTTCTTCACCATTCTCTTTCCAGAGTCCTCTGAGCTCTATTTTCCATAAGGCTTTACTTTGGTCTATATAGACTTGAAAAAACACTAATTGATTTTCATCACCTGAAGGCTTTATCCCAAGTTGCCCTATTCCTCTTAATGTCTAAGAAAACTCAAGTATAGTAAAGAATCTTACTGCTCATTTCAGGCAACATATGACTATGGGGCTTCTCTCTCTCTCTCCCTCTCTCTCCTCCATCTCCTCCTCCTCTTCTCTGAGAGTCAGAATTCTAATTTCAATAATTTCTAGCTAGCAGATAGGTTTTCTCACCTGTATACTGATTTATCCTTTGCATTTTTTTCTTCCTTCCCTAGTAATCCCCTAATGTTCCCTTCTGTATTTCCTCATTCTTCTCTTTAAAAGGATCAATCCAAAGTTGAGTTCAATTCACACAGAACTCTTTCCCCCTATGGCAATAATGATTACTGGTTAAAATCTGCCCTTATTACTTTAACTAGAGTCAACTTTGTTTACCTTCGATCCTAGAGAGCAGTGACATCTCATGCCATGGCCATCAGTCAATATATTTTTAAGGGGGAGGAGGAGCACCCCTCAGAGGACATGAAAAGGTTTAAGCAGAGGGCCGCAGAAGAGCTTACACTGTATTTTCAGATTAGACAGTACACGTGTGCTCTCAGTCTACAGCTCTGCTCCCATGCGTGATTCTCCCTAAAACATTTTGCTAGACACCTGTTCTCTTCTTGTCTTTCCCACTACATCTGTGAAAACGGCTGAGCTGCACCATGGAAGGAGCTGGATTTTTTCTTTTCTACCCCTACTTTTAGGAAAGCACATACACTTGGTTACTTTTTATCTCTCCCACTAGCATTTGAGCATCTTAATGGCAACGTCTGTCACACTCAACTCTTTCTCCAGAGAAAGATCAGTACTTAAGGCATAGTATTTTTTTCACTGAAAATTTGTCAAATTATCTGTAATTCTTTGAAACAATAAACTTTGTGATTCATCCTGACTGATATAGCAGATAGAGAATCACAGTTCACTAGTCAAAATAGCCTAAGCTATTTATTTGAATTTTTCAAATGCAGTGAACTTAATTACATTGCTTACAATCTATTTCTGTTTCTGTTTTTATGCTACTAAGTTTATCGCCGTATGGTTTTCACAGTCACTGGCTTATGGAAGAGCATGGCCAATCACTTATGGATGGTTACTCTGGATCAGTTCTAGAAATACCATACATTATTACTTACTTGAATTCCTAAAACCAGAACCCGGGATCTGTCCTTCCTCCCCAACTAGTGCGAAGTCTAGGAAAAGCATTTGAGCTGTACTGCAGGCAGTAACTTGTGAGTCATGTGGTTATAAACAGAAACAAAGGCCTAAAACACAAAAGAATGTGTGTGTGTAGTAGGAATCAGTGGAATTCAGGGCCCACGAGGCTCAGGGAACAATGGGCAGGATGCAGGACAACGAATGCCAGATGCAATTGGTGCACAGCCTAGGCTCAGAGTACCAGAGACTTAGGCATTTAAACATCATGGGATTTTTAATTTTCAAAACAAAAGAGAGATCTTAAGGAGAAGGGCAAGTTGATCATATCTACTTTAGAGAAATGTTCAGGCAGGAAGTAGACAAAGACCTGAGAGTAAAACCTGAAAGGAAGAAAGCTTAGCAGGTTGTTACAATGCTTGTCATCACCCATCTTCTCCCTACTTACAAAACCAGAAATGCCTAAAGTGAAGCTGGGCATGGTGATACACGCCTGTGATACCAGCATTCTGAGAGGCTGAAGCAGGAGGAGTACAAGTGTGAGTCCAACCTGGGCAAGCAAACAACTTAGTGAGACTTTGTTTCACAATAAAAAAAAAAAATCCAAAGATGGACTAAAGTTGTAGCTCTCTGTAAAGGGTTCAATCATCAGTGCCACAAAAATAAAACACAATCAAGAAGCAAATAAACAAGCATGTGAGAACTAGGGCCACAGCCCGAGCAATATGAGGGAGCAAAGAAGGGGATTTCTTGACACAGCTTTCTTTTCAGTTGATGCTGAACAGGACAAGAGGGATGAATTTTGTGCGAGCTAACTTGATGGGAGGTTTACTTTCTAGACTGTTAGACTCACAGTTCTCAAGTGTATTTTCTTTCACACAAAAGTGATTGAGCAACCTCCTGAGAGTCTCCCTTTTCAAGCATACATTCCCGCATAAATCGAAACTCCCCCATGGAATTAATGGTTATGTCACTTTCAGGATAAGAATATGCTGTGAGCAATGGACACAATAGCTTCATCTTCTTGAAAAGTCCAACCTCACCTAGTGGGCAGTGTAAACTGTGGGGTGATTGTCCATATTTTTCTGTAACCTTGTTTTGCATTCCAAACTTCTCCTACTTACACATCTTTTATGAACTGGCCCTGTGACACAAGATCTCATCTTTGATGAGATATTTTGTCTACTGCTTGGTTGTTAAACTTAACTCTCCAAACTCAGAGATTAAATACGACTCTGTAGAGAGGTTCCATTAATCATTTCAGATATCATGTCACAGAAGGCAATGACAAAATCTTTTGGAGACTCTTTGGCCTGTATCTTCTATAGTCATCCTTTCCCTGCTGCCAAATGCACACATTTATCTTCCTCTGTGCAGACAGGAATGATTCCTGGGTACTCACAAATTCATTACTGCCTAGCTCACAGACAAGTGTATTCCTTTCACAAGATTTATTTTGGCTCCTAGTATTTTCACACTATATCTACACTAAGAGAACAGCATATCTGGTTAACTTATGAAGTCCTTTGAAAAAGTGATGAGGTGGGGAAAAGATGACAGAAAGCCTTTTGAATTTGTATTACTGGACTTCAATCTTCTATTGAACTTCAGCAGGATCACATTTCTGAGCCTCAGGTTTAAAAATTAGATTCAATAATGAAGTTTTCTCATTTATAAATTTTGTGATAATTGTAACAATAATAATAATCCTGCTTACCTACCCCATGGGATCTTTGGATCAACTACAGTAAGTTTGGGGAAGGCAGTCCATAAATTATAAAACAATGTATAAATGTTATCTTTCATAACTACTCAGGGTCAGAGTATGAATTTTAGTCTTTTCCCCCTAAGTTTACAGTTTATTTGTGCAGAAGGCCACGAGTGCACTCAGATATGAAGCAGCAGGCACCTCAAGTGTTGGGGAAGTAGGAGTTGTTAGCCCTAAGGCATGGGAACCAACTGTCCTTTCAATTCATTGGCTGAATTTGAAGGTTTACACTCTATTGCCATTGCTAGTTTAAGTACACCACAGGTGGTATGGAGGAGTTGCTGGGCAGTGTTGTTAAGAGAAAAGGAATTAGAAGGGAGAAAGTGTGGGAAATAGAAGGTCCTTGGCTACCGATAAGCTATTTTTGTCTGTAGCTGTGTTTCCAGAACTTAGACTGAGTAGGAGTTTCTGTCATTTCTATGTGTTCCAGGGGCCACTTAGGGTGGACTAGAGTCTAAGAACGGGCATTCCTGATTATATTCTTTGATGTAGAAGACAAAGCCACAGTCTCTCACAGAACTGTCCTTAAGAATTTTCTTTGGAATAATTTTGATAAAGATAATATGCATAGTTGTTTTTCTTGCTTTTTTCTGCATTGCTGACAAGAATAAGTGACAATCTTTTGGACCAACTGTCCATGCAAATACTGGTCTAATTTTGGTGAATTTATTGGTGTTTACATTTTCCCTCGTTTTGGCCAGCAGTCCTTGGTTTAGTCTATGCTACTTTTGTGTCAGAGCATTTGTCAAAACTTATTTGCCAAAAGTTGATTTTTGTCTCTACTACCTCCATAATTTGGAAAAGAATCAAGAAATCTTAACACAGGTGACTTGCCTTTGTATTTTTCATGGTAGGGAGTACTGCTCCTAAATTGGTTTCCTATTTTTTTTTAATACTAAAAGCCTTGAATTTTAGTTTTGAAGGGCAAGTGCCTATCTTTTTCTATCTTTCTGAATCTTAGGCATTCATTCTTCACTGACTTAAAATGTGTATTATTGCATGCCTATTTTGATGACAGCATTGTGCTAGATGCAAGGCTGTCAGTGGATGTGACAAATTGATGTCAGTTTTAAGAAAAAAAGATTCTAACAGAGGTAAGAAAATGACTTTATCATCTCCTTAGAAAATAAACAGAGCTTTATGTGAGTTATTCTACAAAAATGTTGATGTGTTGGCTGGAGGTAAATTTACTTGGGGAGACTGTACAAAACACAGTTCCCATTGAATTAGTGTGTGTGAACAGAATGGGGTATCTGCACTGTGCTGTTATTTTTCTTGTGTGTTCAGTACTGGAAATCCACTGTGTCAATTTCTTACTGGAACCACGCTCACAGCTAACATGGAAATACAATGGAAAGGATGCTCAGTGAGCACCAGGGGGGAATGGGAGGCCTGGGTGTTGGCATCCTGGGGAAGATGGGCCTGAAGGAAGGAAGGGGGGTAAGAAGGATGCGCACTAAATCTCCTACTCCCTCCTTACTGTGCTTTCTGTAACGAGGAACAGTGATCACACAGTGAAAGACAACCTCAAGGGAAATTTTAAAAATTTAAAAAAAATATAACATCAAAATTTGTAAGATACAGAAAAACACTGCTGAGAGATAAATTTGTAGTAGTGGATGCAAACATTAGTAGAGAAAGAAAATCAATAACCTAAGCTTCAGCTTAGGAAACTAACCAAATAGAAATATAAGCCTAAAACAAGTAAAAGAAAATAAATAATAACAATCAATGAAATTGAAAATAGAAAGTCAACATGAAACAAATCAATAAAACTAAAAAGATATTCTTTGAAAATGTTAATACCATTTATAAGTTTCTTGCCAGGCTAATTAAGAAAAAAAGAAGCTATAAATTATTAATGTCTGATATTAATGATAAATATCACTACTTGTCCTGCAAACATTGAAAATAATATAATATATAACTCTACAAATTTGATATTATATAAAGGGAATTTATTCCTTGAAAGAAACTAACAAAACACACAGGAAGAAATGTCTAATCTAACTAGGCCTATATTTATTAAAGAATTTGAACTTATAATAAATGTCTAAACAAAAAATCATCAAGTCAAATATTTCCACTTGTCAAATTTACCATCTATTTAAAGAAGAAATGATGATGAATTTACTGCAATCTTTTGAGTAAATAGAAGCAGAAGGAATATTTACTTCTCTGTGTGAATCCAGCACTACCATAATTCTAAGATCAGGTGAAGACATATAAGATAGGAAAGCTACAGCCCATTATGTCTCATGATCATAGATGGAAAGGTCTTTAACAAAATATTAGTAAGTCAAATCCAACAGGTGTGTAAGGCTGATGAAACACTTAAAATAAATCATTGTGACCCACCCCACCAACATGACAGAGAAGAAAAATCAGGCCAACTTGACACAGCAAATGCAATGTATAAAATCCAATATCTATTTTTGTTTAAAAAAAAAACCCTCAGTGAATTAGATGTAGAGCAACTTCTATTTTTGTTTTTTTTAAGGTTTTTTTTTGAAACAGGTTCTCGCTTTGTAGTTCAGGCTGGCCCTGAGCTCAGCCTCCAACTCACATCACAGCAATCCTGCCCCTGCCTCTGAGTGCTGGCATTACAGGCGTGAGCCACCACGCCCGGCACTGTGGTATGTGGTATTGGTTTCTGCTGGGGTGAGTCTCCACACCCAGTATTGTATGTGGTTACTGGGGATTGAACCCAGGCCCTTGCGCTTGCAAGACAGGCGCCAGAACCACTGAGCTATACCCCCGGCCCGTAGAGCAACTTCTTCAACACAATGTGCAGATTACATCATACTCGATACAAGTTCCCTAAGATTGGCAGTACTCTCCACTCCTATTCAGTACTGCACTAGTAGTCCTACTTAATACTTTAAAACAAGGAAAGAAAATAAAAGAGAACATATTAGGAAGGAAAAATGTAGCCATTCTCATTTACAAGTCATAGGATCATCCATATGGAATGTCGCCCCAAACTGACAAAAACTTCTCAAACTAATAATTAATTATAAAAGTGAAGATATACTATTAATATTCAAATCAATTGCTTTCATTAATAGTAGCTTTGAACACCTGAAATAAGCAAAATAATTCCACATATACTACCACCAAATTAATGCATTAGTAAAGCACAAAGTCTAAAATATTTGTACAGGAACTACCTGAAGAAAGCCATGAAGCTCTTATGAAAGAAATCAGATCAAAGAAATGGACAAGCATTTCTTATTCTTTGATATAGAGATTCAGTAGTATTAAGAAGCCTGTTTCTTCTGTATTTGATTTATAGATTCAATTCAATTCCAATAAAGAATTCTCAGTAGTTATTCTGTGAGTGTTTGTGAACTTTTTTGAGACAGGGTCTCATTTTGTAGTTTAGGTGGCCCTGAGCTCAGCCTCAAACTCACATCACAGCAGTATTGTATGTGGTGTCCGGGGATCGAAGCTGGGTCCTTGCGCTTGCAAGACAGGCGCCAGAACCACTCAGCTAAATCCCCAGACTGTATTTATGAACTTTAAAGTTGATATGAAGAGGCAGATGATCCAGAGCCAAGAGTCCTGAAGAACTGAGGAGTGCCGCAAGCATGATGTTCATCCTTTTGACTAGCCTGAGCCACACTGAGAGGAGACAGGGATTTTCTTGGCTGCAAATAAAATATCTAATTAAGCTATATAAGTAACAAAGAGTTCTTTGTATAATTTGTATTATTATTTTTATTTAACTTTTTGATGAGGGGCAAGAGCACTTCAGTGGAGGAAGAATGGTCTTTCCAACAAATGGCTCTAGAACACTTAGGTATCTACATACAGGAAAAAAAAAAAAATATATATATATAGAGAGAGAGAGAGAGAAATTTATACCTTTTACAATAATTAATTCAAAACTTGAGGGACTCCTGCAGCGCGGCTGGGCTGTGGGGGACCCAGGCCGGGATGCCAGTCCATCCCCTCATTCCCCTCCTGCCTCGCGACCTCCTGACCCTCCCAAGGAGAGGGCTGATTGGTAGCATACTGAGGAAGGGCCTGGACCAGCCCATCCTGGAGCACTCAGCATGCTGGCGTGGGAGAGGTGCGCACGGACAGGGCCCGATCCACTGCAAGGGGCTGCCCGCCAACCAGTGGGTGACCTAGGACTCAGCGCAGGTCGCACAGGCCCTCTACCATGAGGCCCTGCTGTGCCAGCTGCTGATCAACCTCCAGACATACCCCACCAACTGAAGATCAGCCTGAGGCTGTGAGGATCCAGTTTCTCTATCTGAAGGAGGTGAAATTAGAATAACCTCTCTGGACAAATATACAAAACAGGAAAAGCACCTGTTGTTTGATCTAGTGGCAATTTTATGTAAATGGGAAGGTGATAACTATGAAATGAAGGAAATAATAGATCTTCAGCAGTACAATGTAGCCAAAAATCCCACAGCTGAAAAAGAAAATAAGAAAATGACTTCTCAGACATTAGTAAACACAGCTTACTAATAACACTGAATATTCAGGAAAATTATGCTAGTACAGGCATGGTTTTGGTTTCAGAGAGCCCCTCTCCATCAAAATCTGTAGATGCTTAAATCCATTAAGTAAGATGGTGTAATATTTGCACATGACTTAGGCATAACCTCCTGTATACTTTAAATCACTTCTAGATTATTTATAATACATTCCTATGTAAATAGTTGCTGTATTTTCTTGTTTAGGAATGATGACAAGAAAAAAGTTTGTACGTGTTTAATGCAAGTGCACATTTCCATTTGTGCTTGGCTAAATTTGGGGCTCCAGAACCCGTGAACTGTCTGTTAGTGTGAGGCCAGGCCTCCCAACCCACACTTTGTTCATAAAGACCGATCAGGTGCAGGCCACTGCGGGTTGTAACTGGACATTGCCACAGCTGATCTGATTGTCTCCCATGCCCTCAGATCACTGCTGTAAGATATGCTTGTCACAGAGAAGAAGTTGACTACAGTAAGGAACTGAATTTCTCAGTTTATACATCAGAGAAAATTGTGAGAGGGCTTTCAAATAAGCATAGTGGCAATTTAATGAATTTTGATATATTATTATTAATTATTATTATTAGTTTTTTGAGACAGGATCTTGCTTTGTAGTTCAGGTTGGTCCTGAACTCAGCCTCAAACTCAGCAATTCTCTTGTCTCTGCCTCCAGAGAGAGTGCTGGGATTACAGATGTGAGCCACAATGCCCAGCACTGTGGTATGTGGTACTGATTGTTGGTGGGTGTGAGTCACCATGGCTGCCATTGTTGTATGTGGTTATTGAGGGCTGAACCTTGGACCTTGCACTTGAAAGGCAGGCGCTGGAACCACTGAGCTAAATCCCTGGTTGATACATGATATTTTAAATACATGATACATATTAACCCAGAAAAAGCACAGAACTGATCATAGTTTTAAATACAAGATACCAAACTGTACAATTTCTGCAAGATATCATAGAAGAAAATGCAGAGCTTAGGATTTGGTGATAGGTTTAGATATAATAGCAAGCACAGGCTCATAAAGGAAAAATAAAAAATTAGGCTTTATTAAAATAAAAATTCTTTCTAAATGGAATTGAAGCAATACAAATATAATCTAACTTTTGGAAAAATATTTATAAAACACATACTCGATAAGGGTGTTGTATTTAAAATGTATGATCACCTCTTAAAACAATAATAAGAAAATTAGAAAATAGATAAATTAATCAAACTCTTTACAAAAAAGATATACACATAGCAAATAACTATAAGAAAAAAACATTGATGAGAATCACATGTAACTGGAGAACTAAAAATTTAAATGGCAATGAGTTATCCATACATACTTTGTAGAATGCCCCAGATTCTAAGCACGGTAAGCACCAAATGGTGGTGAGGAAGTGGACCAACTGGAACTCTCATTCATTGCTGGCTACTTTGGGAAATAATTTGGTGCTTTCTTCTACAACTAAAATACTCTTATCATCTGATCCAGAAAGCATATTATCTTTATTCAACTGAGTTGAAAATTTATGTTAACATAAAATCTGCACATGTGTTTTGGGAAGTTTTATTCGTATTTGACAGAATATAGAATCAACCAAGATCCCCTTCAGTAGGAGAAAGGGATAGGTAAAGTGTGGTACATCCAAGCAATGGAAAGCCATTCAGTTCTAAAAAAGAAAAAAAAAAGGTCTATAAAAATATGAAGAGACATCAGGGGACTGTAGATGAATTTTACTAAACAGAAGGAAGTCAATCTGAAATGCACTGTATTATGAGATTTCCAACTATATGACATTTTGAGAAAGGCAAACTATAGGGACAAAAAAAAAAATCCATGGTTGCCAGGACTTTAAAGGGAGGCAAAAATGAATAGGTAAAGCATAGAGAGCTTGTAGAGCAGTGGAATGTTCCTGCAATCACTACAATTATGAAAATGTGTTACTGACTATACACTTAGCAAAACCGCAAAGACTTTCAATACCAAGAACTAATCCTAAAGTAAGCTATGTGCTCTGGAAAATAATGACATACCAATGTTATTTCATCCATTGTAACAAATACAATAATCTGATGTAGGATGCTGATAGTGGAGGAGGCTATGCATATGTGGAAGAAGAGTATAGGAACATTGTACTTAGCAATCTTTCTATGAAGCCAAATACAGTGTAAAAATAAAGTTTATTAATAAAAACCCTACTTTACACCATATGCATCCACCAAAGAAATCAATTACAAAAGTAATGGCTTCTCTTGAATCTATAAAATTTAATATATGAAACTAGTCCTCAACTTCTGGATATTAAAGGTCTTTGTTGTACTTAGTAGGACTGCATTTAACTTCCATCTACATAGATTTTATTCACAGCTTTTCACATAATTGTCTATATTGCCCCTAAAATGTAAGTCTCTGGAAAGCAAGACTCAATCTATTTACTTTCCATCCTTTGAGTCTAGTACAGTGTGAAGATCCTAGAAGATATTTAATAGATATTTCTTGATTAAGTGAATGCACTTATATTTCCTCATGTCTAGAGACACCATAAGTCTTCATAGCAGTCTATACGTCAGATAGACTGTACAGTTCTGTAAGATTTTATAACTGTTAAGAACTGACACATACACATACACAAGAACTTTGAAAGTCAAGCATGCCTCTGAGAGGGGGGTAGCACTCTCTAAGTATAAATTTGTCTAACTGAACTAGAGCGTGGAGCTCAGTCAAACAAAGAAAGTAGGCAATGTACTCTGCCATCTCAAATTCCATGCTTCTCTTTTCATATCCTTTCTTCTTTTCTAAACCAGACAGCACACATTCTCTCTGTGTTTGGACACATGGGTTGCAGGTGGACTTTAAATGCTGGACCCAAGGATAGACTTAGCTGAGTTTATCAAAGATTGGAAGAATTGGAACCAAGGTTAGGAGGTGACTACTTCTAGCTCTTGCTTTACTGGATGGATTCTAAAGTGAGGATGTGTGCCTTCCCACTGCTGGGAAATCCTGCTTGTTTGAAAATTCTTTCTGATTAACCTCCATTCTGAATGTGTACTGAATATTGGAAAATAGATAAGTAATGTATTTTCCTTTTTCTGATGGGGAATAACAGTTTTCTGACATCTTAATATAGAGAAATCTAGTTTGATCTTTATTTCAATAAAGGTCAAACATATTCTTATGTTCGAGGGAGACTTTTCTGAAGGTCAGAAGATATTTTCTTGAAAAATACTTCTCTCTTACCTTACAGCTTTTCTGTTACCTTTGGTATCATCTGTGATGAAAAACAAAATAGAGGCTTTTGAGTTTCTCATTGACATTCAAAGAAAAACATGTCTCTCTTATGTTTCCTCTTCTTCTTCTTCTTCCTCTTTCTCTTCCTGTTCTCCCTCTCCCTCTCCTTCTTCTTCCCCAGGCCCTTCCTCTTCCCCTTCCCTCTCTCCTTCCCCTTCTTCTTCTTGCAGTACTGGGGACTGAGCTCAGGCCTTTATACTGCCCAGGCAGGCACAGTACCACTTGGGCTAAATGCCTGGCACATCTCCTGTTCTTTAGACCACTCATCTCACATTCTCTTACAACTCCCCTTAATATCTTAGTCACTTTCCATTGGCCACTTTCTTGTCAAAATCTTGTGCTTTTTATATGTTCTGTACAGAATATAAAATTATTAATTTCCTTGATGTATAAATATTTCTTTGTTTTGTAAGTGAATATAGACCACTAGTCAATTGGATATACACTAGTCAGTGTATAATACTATTATTTGAGCCTAAGATCACAAACCTTTCTGTGTATGGATTGCTGTTAATTTCTAAAACTTAAGGACAATAAATTATATTTGAAATCCTGAAATGTATCATGTTTGACAAATTTAGCTCTTCATCCTAATCTATTACAAGGCTTTTACCCTGAATTGGTTATCCATTATATGGATTACCTTTGTCAACCCTATTTTACATTAATCAATATTAATTTACTTCCATGATTCTAGAAAAGATGGACATATTTTTGTTCATGCAGGAAAGATGGCCAACGTTGTGTTCATGACCTGATACAGAGTGTAAGCAATAGCAGTTTTGCCAATTATTTCTTTTTCAGAATTACATCATTCACATATAAAAGCTTTAGTGAACTGAGATGCCACTGTCTATTGAAAGGTAAACAAGTCCCAAATCACAGAGGTTAATAAAATTCAAGTGATTGCTTGCTGCTTATATTACCTGTCTATCATGGGTTGAAGAGGACTGTACCCATTAACTCCTCATTCTAGAGATCAGATTGGATAAAATAGTCAACTCCAACTTTGCTGGCCAACATGGGAGAATGAAGAAGCCATTAAGGGTTCACACTGACAATTTGATGATCCACCCTGGAAGTAATACCCATCCCTTTTACTCATTAGTTAGCATTAGTCTCACCAAGCATGAAGTGGTCAGAAATTGTGATCTGATCATGGGCTCAAGGCTTGCTGATGATAGCAAAGCATGATCTTTATGTTCGTGACATAGCATTGTTCAAAAATGTTGACTGGGCAAGATAAGCTTTAAAGAATATTTTTATAGTGTATTTCTAGAGTTATCTCTTAGGATACACATGGAAACATCAGCCAGTATGGTTCAGCAAGTTCTTTCAACAAGGTTCAATTCCACTTGAGTGTTATCATTCATATCATATTTTTTCATGTTTTGTAGGAAATTTTGAGAAATTAAAATAAAGCTGGTGCTGATGTTTTTAGGTGGTAGGTCAGATGCATCAGGGTGATGAAAAGGGCTTTAATTTTTGTTTTTAAAATCTGGTTTATGATCTTTGCTTTATCACTGTATTGCTTCATGAGCCTTACCAAATAAATATATCTTTCTGTGCTCCAAGATTTGCTTTTATATTTTTAATATTTTCAAAGTTAAGTCAAAATACTAAAACATCTCTTATAATTCACTCTAAAAACCCTTATGTTTATCCAACTGTATGATTTTTCATAAAATAATAAATTTCTTCAGTGATTATTACATGAAGGTACATTATCATTTTCCCCAGATTCTACAAAACAGAAAAAGCCCAAGATACTGAAGTTCTGTAATGGGGCACAGATACAGGAAGATATAGTTTAAGATGTTAAGACCATATTCAGGAGAGGAAATGCATTATTGTCTTCAAATAGCATAATGGACTCCTTGGCAATGAGTATTGGGAAGGCATAATAATATGTATAATAACTTACATCACTGTTTCCAATTGCTTACTGTCTTTCCTGAGAAGATTTTACTTCTGTGTCTCTTTGGCATTAGCTTGTATCTTATTTTGGCCAATTAAATGTGAGTAGGAGGCAGGCATGCTGAATGGAACCATTAAGAGATAACATGTGTTTCTGTCATTGCTCCTTTCTCCACCACACAAGAATGGTGTGTCCCTGATTGACCTTTTATTTCAGTATAGATTGTAAAAAGAAGACATAGGGAGTAGAGCCTACCTTTGGGTGACATGTAATATTATTGAGAATAAACTTTTGTTATAAGCCACTGAAATAGTGTATTTTTTTCTTTTTATCATCACAGCATCAGTCAATGAAAGCTGATCAATATATTAGGCATGCCAGTGGATGGAAAGAACATCCCATCCTGCGACCCAAGACATAGAACTATTAAAAGTTTTTAGAGAAGAGGGATTTTAAGGATTACTAGGCTTGACAAATGCAATGATGAAATCAAGAAATACATTAAGCAAGAGACCATTTATTTTGATAGTTCAAGTGAGAGGTATTTAAATGGGTTAATGATAAGACATTATCATTAAAACAATATTTTAGCAAATGAATTCATTGTTGGGTAGAGTAATATTAGTGTCAGTGAACTAGCAAAACAAACACTAAATTAAGGAGGTTAAAAAAGGAACACAGAAATTTAAAAAATGAAGATGAACAGATGAGTGATTTTTAGGAGAATTCCTCTTCTGTTAGGTAAATAGCTTTGTAGATACAATACTTCGTCATGAGCTTGGAGAGGTAGGGCATCTTGATCCTAGAAATAGTCCAAAGTGGACTCCTGTTTCTTTACTATAGAAAGGAGAATTGAAGTCTTGCTATGAATAAATAGCCTTGTCCACAAAAAATCTTTTATATTCACACAGGGAGAAGATAGCAAGGGACAGGCCATCGAGAATTCAAACATCCTTCTTTGACTAATTACAAACACTTCATAAGACTGGTAGAAAGTGACAATAGTGGGGGAAGGGTTTCTCTTTGGGGTGATATTATAGAACGCTAAAATATTTTCTACCAAATGTCTTGGTAGTTCTTTTTCTCAGAACAAACATCCTTCACAGCCTTCAGAAGCACATTTCTCCATGTCACTGGAGCCATGGGGTTGAACTATGTTAATCTTTGTTTTGTTAGGGAAGACAAGCTACTCAGTAACATCTCAGAGGCCAGAAGAAATGGAAATTTCAAAATGGGAGACACATGTATTGACAAATGTGTAAATCCCATGATTTAGGCTGGTCAGAGGGATTCAGCACTAGTGTACTAAGCAAATCTACCCTGATACTCTCTTATGAGGACTCTCAAATATTTTAGTATAAATACTCAGCTTCCTATAATCAATACTTTGTGATAACTTCTGATAGGAAGGGAGAGCCAGGGAGAGGAACAAAGTTATTCTTCCGGTGGCCTGGGCCCAAGCTTCTGTCTTGAAGGGTGAAAAGAGTTTATGATGCATATGAGTTTATAAGAAATTACATGCAAAGAAAAAGAGGCATGAAATAGAATACGAAAACATCAGTTCCACCATTTACTGAACATATACCCTGATTCTTATTGAGTATTTCTGATCAACATCTCTAAGTCTAGTAAAAGCTGGTACACAGCCTTCGCAAGACTTCAAAGTGAGCAACCATTTGTTACCCAGAGAAACTCATTGCTACCCCTAAAGTCACACAGCTGCTGGACAACAGAGCTGGAGTTCCAGCCCACTGAGTTCTTTTCACCACTCAGGATTATAGATATAGTCTGGAATTATTCTGCCTCTTACTGAGTTGAAATAATAATAATAATATCATATAATACCCAAATTGTAAGGGCAGATCTTGAACTCAAGCAGTTTGCTCTCTCTCTCTTTTTTAATTCATTGGCGTTATTGGTACAATTTAGGTATATATTATAACCATATTTATCATTGGGAATTTTTACTTGTTCCTGATATATCTTGGTTCTTATTTATTCCCCATCCCCTTTCCTTCCCTTCCACCACTCTACCCCTTCCTATTTGGAAAAGATTTTTTTCCCTATTTTTTCTTTCTTTTCACATATTTTTAATTTTCCTTTCCCCTAACAGTCCTCCCCACTGTCCTTTCCCCTTTGAATATTTTCTTCCTATTTTACATTATCTATTTACACATTTTGATCCTCATTTATATTTTCAGTTTCTTAACACTAGAGAAACAACGTGGTATTTACCTGCATGTTCTGTTTATTTCACTTGAGTGTGGCATCAATTTGCATCCATTTAGCTATACATTTCTCTAGTTTATCATTCTTTATGCTTGAGTAGTATTCCACTTTATAGAAGAACCACATCTTTTTTATTCAGTCACTAGTTGATGGACATTTGGGATGATTCCAAGATGTAGCTATTATATACTATGCCACTGTCAACATAGATGACCATAAATTTCTGTGGTATGATGCTTTTAATTCTTTTGGGAAGACACCCAGAAAGGAAGTAGCTGCATCAAATGAGACCTCTAATCCTTTTTTTCTGAGGAATTTCCACAGTGGCCACACCAGTCAGTGGCCACATTGCCACCAACAGTGGAGAAGATTTCTTTCTCTCCACAGCCTCGCCATCATTTGTTAGTGGTTGATTTCTTGATAGCAGCCATTATTTCTAGAGTGGGGCGGAAACTCAGCATTGTTTTCATTTGCATATCTTGAATGAGCAGTGATGTTGGACATTTTTTCATATGTTTGTTTGTTGTCTCTACTTTTTCATCTGAGAAATATTCATTCATTTCAGATTATTACTTTTGGACTGGATCTTTAAATTTGGGGGGGTGAATATTTTCAATTCTTTATGTATTATAGATAGTAGTCCTTTGTCTGAGGAACAGTTGGTAAAATTTTTTTCCCACATGTGGCTTGTCTTTTCACTCTGTTGGTTCTTTCTCTAAGCAGATCCCTAGTAAGGTTCAGGTTTGTGGTATATTATTAACAAAGTCATTAAAGATTTCCATGCCTCAGTTTCCTTCTCAGTAAAATGAGGGTGCTGATATTTACTTCAAAATTCTTAGGAAGATTCAAACAGACAATATGTGTAAAAAGCTGAGCATGTGGTACATAGTGGGACTCTGCAGTTGGAAGGAAACAAGATCACGTGAGCTTGATACTCAGCCCACACCTGATCTGCCCCCTTCCAAATAGATGCAACAGGCTTAAAATAGAGCCAGTCCTGGATGTGTGCCCCAAAACACTTGTCTTTCGGTGTGGCAGTGCCCCAGCTAAAGTAATTGCTGTCACTGCACGTTCTCCTTCGGTAGATCTGCCTAGGTTGCTCGCAATTTGGGAAATGCGCCTTTCCTAGCTAGTTCCTTCCTCGATTGCATCTAGATGACTGTGGGCCACATACTTGTGCCTATCAAAGCTTTTCCCCTTTGGTCATCTAATTGAAGAGGTGCTTCTGTTTATAGTTGTTGGGAGGTTCTCGCTAATGGCTAGTTATCATTAGGGAATGAGAAGCTAATATATGCCTATGCTTGAAAAATCTTACCTTGAGAGATTCTATTTCAACAAGACTCATAATTTATGTTTTGAAAACTAGCTGATTAAAGAATTCTTACTGAGTATTCCAGGTGCTGCATTACTGCTGGAAAAGAAACATAGTTTCCCCCTATTCTCATTGATAAGAAGGCAGAAAAGTAAATAGAGACTTATACAGCCTCTCTGAGAGTCACAGAAAAGCACTTTGTCCAAGGAAATTTGAGTGACTCTAGCAGACAGCCTCTTTCTGTGACTATAGGGCAGAGATGCCATGGCTCAAAGTATTGATTTGAACTGAAATTGAACTTTCACATGTGTCAGTCATTGAATTTTATTTTTTTAAAAATTAATTTTATTGCTACATTTTATAAACATGTTTTGGTCACAATCAACATTGAGAATTTGTACCAGTATATGACATGACTTAGTTCTCATTTTTTTCCCATACCCTTGCACCCCAACTCCCCACTCCCTATATACATAAGATTTCTTTCCTTTTTTATCACAAATTTTTCTTTCCCTTATTTACTTACTCCTAGCCCCATTTCCCTTTGAATGTTTTCTTACTATTTCATAACATCTGTCTACACTTCAGAATTCATTTACACCTTTAGTTCCTCATACCAGAGAAGGGTCACTGGCTTCTTCCTATCCCATATAATGTAAGTAATAGGTACTGTCTTCATTCTGCAGGTGCAGAAAGTAAAGCCCTGAAAGATATTGTAATTTTCATGTCATTCAGCAAAGCCAAAATCTTTCCACAGCTTTCCTGGCACTAAGACCAGACCTTTTCTTCTCAGAATCTGTGTGCTAAGCACAGATCATGAGCTGGATTAAATTAATCTGAAAGCCGTGCCTTATTACACCACACTGAGGATGTTTTGATAAGCTCACACTGCTAAGTTTGCTAAGTCTGGACAAGTTTTTTGGAAGAGATAATTTCTGGTCTGAAATTTGAAATACAGTAATATTTGAATTAGAATTAAGGAGGTGGAAGTGTGGTGCTGGAGCATGAGGTGTAGGATGAGAGAAGCCCCCAGCAGTCATGACTACTGCTCTGAGAAGGGAAATGCAGAATGCAAAAAACCTTCTCAGAATGAGAAGGTGTCAGGGAACTAGATTGCTTTTGGAGTCATTTTTAAAACCTCTTGAAAGGGCCAGCCCTTGAAAGGTGTTCAATGCTCAGCATTCTCTTTTGACAAGCTACTGGAAATATCTCCTCTAGCAATTTGATGATTAGAGCACAAAAATGCTCTGTTGAATTGACTTCACCTCTGTTGATATGCACAGGGTTTTCTTCCTTTGCATTTATTAAAGTACTAGTTAAATGGTAGTATGTAATTAATGGTTAATATTAACCTCTTTAAGAGAAGTGGCTCAACTGTAAGAAAATTTTAAGTGAGTTAAATATATATATATATGTATGTATTCAATAAGAATACTTTATTCAATAAGAATAAAAGTATTCAATATAAAAGTATTCAATATTAGCTGTGGAATTTTTAAAAGAAGGAGGCAGAGTATAATTGCCGAGATGTTCAAACAGAAATGTCCCAATGTATTTATTCACTTATTCATTTGGAAAATATATGTGGCTATGTTTAGAGGCTAAGCTTGCACAGAGAAGATAATTCAGTCTGGAGAAGGCCTTTTGAATGATCAGTATAATTAAACAGGTGAAAGTCTGGTTGTATGCAGAGGCCTCGTACAAAGGGAAGGAGGGTGAAGTCAGCATCAGTCCAACAACTAAGTGCAGTCCAGCGTGAACACTGCTTTGAAGTCTGAGTAGAGGAAAGGCCATGTGAAGAAATAAGCTGGGGAAGGAAGGCAGAAGCCATGGTGGCCGAGTGTTCCAGGCTCACAGGACAGAGAAGGGTCACTGAAGACCTAGGGATGGACAAACCACATTATTTTGTTTGCTTTCTTTGTAAGTGCAAAACTAACTTACTGGTTTCAATAAGTAAGTGATGAAGAGATAGGAGTAACGACAGTGAGCAGTAAGCTGTCCTCCCCGGGATAACTGAAGATTTGACTGTGCCAGGTTCTCCACGGCTGGTTTTGCTTCTCTCCCCTTCTCCTTGAATGCCACATTCGCTGTTCTTACTAGAGGTGTACTTCTCAGGACTTGTGTCACAGTTTCAGGGAATGACACTGTTTAGCCTTCCTCGGACAAATCGCTCTTGTCTGTGATGTGAGCTATTTGAAAGAGGAGGTATTAAAAAGCTCACTTAAGAGGATGCATAGGACAGGAGTGTAACCAGGGGCTCATGCAGTGACAAGGGGCTTAGTGGGGACAGGTGAAGTGAAGAAAGGAAAGAGGCAGGAGTTCTAGAACCCAGAAACTGCATGTTGGGAAGGGGAAGGAGGCGTGTGAGGAAGATGATGTCACCATTTCCTGCTTGCCTGAGTAGATGACGGTCCTATTCACTGAGGTAGGGGGAAAGCAGTTTGTCACAGAAAATGGGAAATTAAATTTTATTTCCTGTCTTATGTGCAATTATTATTTAAATATTTTCTCTGATTTTGTTCATAGGCAATGATTGTCACTTTTGACTTAAAAACTCATAATCAAAATAAAATTTGAGGGCCGGGGAGTTAGCTCAGTGGTTCCGGCACCTGTCTTGCAGGCGTAAGGACCTGGGTTCGATTCCCCAGAAACCACATACTATACTGGATGTGGAGACTCACACCCAGCAGCAACCAGTACCACACACCACAGTGCCGGGCGTGGTGGCTCACGCCTGTAATCCCAGCACTCGGGAGGCAGAGGCAGGAGGATTGCTGTGATGTGAGTTTGAGGCTGAGCTCAGGGCCAGCCTGAACCACAAAGCGAGACCCTGTCTCAAAAAACCTAAAAAAAAAAAAAAAAAAATTGATTTGCATTATCTGAGGTAGGTGATATCCTACTAATATATTTCTTCATTTGAGGACTTGCTTATGTAGCAACATTTAATAAGAAAGTAGGAAAGGTACATAGGGGAAATCAAAGAGAGAAAAAATTTATCATATCTAATGAGATGACTTCAGAAAGGTTGTAATCTATTTGATCATGTGCATGTGACCAAAATAATTTGCATTAAATTAAACAGGGAGATGTTGGACAAGGCTTTTGTTTACTTTTTTTTTTTTTTTTTTAGAAATTTACTAGGTTTTTAAGCACATGAAGTGAAATAAAACTGCATTTACTTTTGTGTGCAGATGAACATAGTTCAGATATTTCATAAATACAAACTGTCCTTTCAAATAATTTGAACTGGGGGGACTGATTTGATGTAGTCTTGAGACATTGTACAGTAGCATCTGCTGCACACACAGCATCTTTTTACATTGTCTTTTTTTCTGCTGTAAGTGTCCTTATCATATTCTGTGCTGGCAGATGGTGACAACTTATAAGACTGAGTTCAAATGTCATCTCTCCACTGCGAAGGTTCCCTCTGGGTAAAGTTAATTTCTCTCCTATGCTTTACTAAGTGGTAGCTAGTAACAATAATCACAGAATTGGATTTGATACATGTTCAAATCTACTTTTGTGAAATAGAAGGCAAATTAATTTCTCTAAGTCTTCGTTTGCTCACTATAAAATAGAATCATCATAATGCCTTGAAGACTGAATGATGAACTGGACATGAAGTGCTTAGTCTAATTCCTGAACAATAGAAAGTGCTCAGTACATGATGAATGGGCCAATATATGACAAAACAAGAGGGCAAAAAAGAATAGTTCAAGATATAAGGCATCTACCTTGTCTGTTTGGTTACTACATAATGATTATTTCACAATAGAAATCATTCAGATTAATGTTTTTGCATTTATTGAGTGGTTTGAAGTATCAACAAATATATTGATTTTTAGCTTTCCTCTTACCTCAGTATAAGGGGAACCTCTCTTTTCAAACTATGGAAAACTAAGTTAAAATATTTCATAGACTATGCTGATTGGAACACAAGGAGCCTGTCCTGTAACAGTCAGAGTGAGCTTGAGGCTTGGTTTAGAGTATCTTGCATCCTACAAACCCAGGCAATGAGCTACTATTGCCAGAGTGAGTGTGGGACCAAGCTGGGCCAATGAGACCTGTTTTCTTGAATGTGTCTGACAGACTGAGTGAGCAGGGCTCTTCTCTCTGCTAGGAGATTATCAGCTTGCAGCTATTTTTCTCCTCTCCTCTCACTGTGGCAATGGGTCTCAACAGAGTTTGAGTCCTTGAAGCCTGTTTTTCTTTGGACTTCCTCTATAGGTAATCCATATAGGTTTTTTTTTTTTCATTTTGGACTCATTGCATTGAAAAAATACTTTACAATCCTCATGAGTACCCTACAAGATAGACACTGTTTCTCTCCTTCTCTCTCTCTCTATTTTTCTGTCTCTGTCTGTCTGTCTTTTCCGGGTAGAAGACAGGAAAGCTCATTTACGTCTGTTTCATTCTAAAACTCTTGCCACCCTGACAGTTTCTGTTAAGATGAGGCTTTGGCACTTGCTTGGGGTCTTGATCTTCTTCCATGGCAGTGGGTAGATGAGAAGGTTCTGTCCTTTTTCTAGGCACCTTGCCAACCAGTCCTTACAGAATCCAAAATGGGAGCACCTTTGTATATTTAGTTTCTACTCGAATTCAAAAATTGTTGTATATTTTTATATTATTGCTGTTTTTCTACATAACTGAGGGATCATAAAGAATCTCCTCACCAGGGCGCCTCTGTCCTGTCCTGAAATTTACCCATTAATCTCCCAGATGGTGAGGGAGAATGTGATAGCCCTAGCCAGCAATTCTTAAGACAGTAACAAAATCGAGAAGGATGAGTTGAATTTAAATTGCAGTGTCTTGTTCCGGACAGGAGAGGTCAGTAGAGGAAGACAAGCAAAAAGGAAGCTTTAATTTACTGATTCATTATACACAGAGTGAATATATAAAGAACTGATTTGACAATCCATGGATTAAAAGTATACATTGTCAGTTAAAGGAGAAATTCTAGTCATAGGGGGAAGGTTCAAGATACAGGGTGCATACTTGCCTACAGGTAGGTTTTGTGTTTGTAAAATGACTGTAATTAT
Organism: Petromus typicus; assembly: GCA_004026965.1. Lineage (NCBI taxonomy): Eukaryota > Metazoa > Chordata > Mammalia > Rodentia > Petromuridae > Petromus > Petromus typicus. The sequence goes on from PVIR01005211.1 coordinate 45,361, forward strand.
ACTCAGCTATGTGTATGCCCATATACCTGCTTACAACATCTGCAGTTTTCCTTGTCCACAATAGAGGCTGCAAATTAAACTGGTATTATTTAAGACTAGCACCTCATTTATTTCTAAGATGGTTGTTGAAACTCTTAATAAAGCGCTGAGGTCTATTCTCTTTGCATTTTATGAGGATATTATTGAGTGAAGATCTTTATTTTGATGGTCATGTCATGCTTTTCAAGTTCCTCACTTTTTCTGAACACACTGCTACTCTCCCTTGATTCCATATCCCCAAGAATTTTCAGCGTCTTAGCATCTGTTTCCTGATGTCAGCACATTTGTAATGCTTTATGCAATTGTTTCCTGATTAGATTGCAAATGCTAGGCCATGAATACAGTTGAATCTAACTGATGGTTTTGAAACAATGCAATGGGCTCTGATCTCCTGCATGATGTCACCAGGATCACTCCCGTCGTTTGGACTAGTTGGGAAGTGGAAAACAGGACATAGGTGGCCTCCTGCTTCTTCCACCATGACAGACACCACTCCTGATTTTCCTGCAGTGAGGCAGGGGTTCATCTTATTCTTTATTACAGAAAGAAGTCTGATCCACCATATATCTGGGCTTCTATTCTGAGGCTCATCTGTGATATAATTTCACATTTTCTTCCTCCATGGATCTATAAGAGTTAGGAGTAATGTTTTTCATTATCTAGCACATTTATTGGCATTTAATTTAAAATTGCTTATACTTATTGAATTCTGAGTGTGTATCACACATGCTAAACATTTTACATAAAATTGTTTATTTCCTCAACATCCTGTAAGATAGGTACACACACATATATATATATATTATATATATATATATAATATATATATATATATTTTAAAGATGAGAACAGTCTGGATGACAGGAATCTTAACTACTTGGTAACAATCATTCATACAAGACTGTAAACTCAGGCTGTACAGCTCCAAACACTGAACTTTTAACCAGTGTACCCCCTCTGTAGGTTTTAATTCCATTCTACTTGAAATTAAGAAGCAAGCTCTTTCTGAGGACATATTAAAAAGAGACACAAGACATTTTAGACCAGATAAGGAAGGGAGATAGGGACAACTCAGTGACAGGCCAAGGAGTCACAATCCATTTTGTCTTAGGAGGTGGGTATCCAGAGGAGAAGTAGGCACCGATTTCCCCTTGTTGGAGGAAAGCACTTGTGTTGGGGAAGCAATGAGCACTGAGTGAGCGGCCGTGGTAGTAGAATGACAGTTCTAGATCACGTGGAATCATTTATAGTAGTGTTTAAGAGCAATTGTTATAAAGGAAGAGCAACTGCCTTAGAATGAGCTCAGACGCACGGTAAATGCTGCCCCTGACAGATGCCCTGTACACCATTTGAGAGTATCTCAAGTCTCAGATCAAATGCTATGTGTTCACAAAGATGAGGACCTGTTTGTGCTTCTATATTCTCATGGAGTGAAGTTCTAATGCAGCAGGATCGCAACTAGAAGAGTCTGGTCTATCTCAAAACCCTGCCTCCCCTCACCTGGGATGTGTAGGCACCACCCTCTGGGAACACCTGGTCGCTGATAAGTGTACTTTGACCTGGCCTGGCATGGAATCCTTCCCACACTGCTCATGGGCTCAGTGAATAAGTTATGTCTGCTTCCATTTCTCTTATCCATTAACCCACACACAGTGCTCTGTGGCTAATTGAATTCGCTCGAAGGCTGCCTTCTGTGATTAGGAGTCCTGCAGCCTGAGCTGAGAGGACGAAGGGAACAGGCAGGGAGGCAAACATCTTGGTGAGTGCATTTCAATCTGCTGCTAAATTTAATCTACATTTCTGGTTTCTATTCTCATTCACCACCTGCAGTGATATGTTTAAAATGCTTCGGACACATCAGCAAGGTGGGCCATGTGCCAGGACCAAGAATGCCCGTATTCATTTCATTATACATCATATGTCCCTAGTGAACATCAGGTAACATTTTCTGCTTTTGTCTCCACATCTGCAGTCCTCCACTGTGGAGAAAGATAGGGCTGCAGTATCTGCTCCAAATGCTGAAAACAATTTTAATACATCAGGTGTCCCCTAATGTTTCTCTGTCCTGAAGAAAATTGGTAAATCCTAGGCTTTCAGCTTTAGAGCTGTTGTTTCACATCATATCCAGTACATTATTCTGTCTAAATTTTGCATGTTACCATTGACTTAAAATTTCATATTGTAAGTTGTAGTTGAATCAAAGATTGTGGGCATAAAATTTAGTACATAGTTACTTTGCTTTTAAGTTTTTCTCTGTTTTGAAAATGCCAATGCATTTTCTTTTTTTAATAAATTGAGTTTATTGGTACATTTTAGGAATGCATCATGATCCTATTTCTCATTGGCAATTTGTTCCTGTATATAATATGTCTTGATTCTTATTTCCCCCATTTTCCTGCCCTCCCTTCCCCACCCTGGCCAATGTATTTTCATTGTCAGAACTTATGCTCAGTTTTAAACCTCAGAAAAGCGCACACACGTTAAGTTCTGTGTCTGTAGCTACTGAGAGATGACATTGGTCAGGTGTGGACCTAACTAAGGGCTAAAAATATCAGTGTTTTATTGTCTATCCATGATATTGAAATTTCCTGAAGTACAAGGAAGGAGTTCTGGTATGTGATGACCCCGAGCACAGACTTGACCAGGGCTGCAATTATTTGTTGTTCTTATTAAATTTGGGCGATGACAGTTGGTGCTTATGATTGCTACTTGAATAGCATCTGCTGTGGCCTGGTAATGTGCGGACCTGGGGGGCTGGCTAGAGAAAGGGGGCCACAAGGGCCATCCCAGTGTAGATGAGGGGCCTCCAGGGAAGCAGCATCTGTTGTATAGTTTGCACAAATGTTTTGTTGCTGGCTCACCTGGCTGGCAGAGGTGATCCCAGGCCTGCATTGGCTTGATTCTCCCCTGTGTCTCTCTTCCATTCTCTGGTCCTGGGCCAGGTGTGTCTGGAGAGACCCCATTGCACAGGACTCACATTTCATTAAGATCAACTTAAAACAGCAGGCCGAGTTGTGCTGTTCTTGTGGGATCCAACTTAGCCTTGCTTTGCCTCACGTTTTATCTATCTTGCCTTTCTGTCTGCCTCCCCTGAGGACTTTGTTCTCCATCCTCAGTTGGGACACCCGCTTGCCCAACTGACAAGATTGAACCTTGGAAACAAATCCCTTCTTATATATACAGTAATCTTTTTCTTTTAGAGAACCTCAACAGAAACTACAGTAGCCATTCATTTTTGTTTGAGTGGCTTGTAAAGTATCTAATATAGATCCCAACATCTACAGTGTTAAGTGCTTGCTAAAAATCTCCGTTGTAATTTCAATAGATGAACATAAATCGACAACAGCTATAACAACGAACACTGAACCTGGCACATAGCAGATGCTCATTCAACAAACTTGTTGAATGTTTTTCATTATAAGAGAGAAACAAGACTATATGTGGCAATACATGGGAGTTGAGGGGGAGGTGGTGGAATTAGTTGAGTAATAGGACATCTATATTTAAGAATACCATTTTATCACTGCAAGACTCTACAGTAGTCACCTAGGGCAACATCATCCACTCTAAATTTAAATAGTGGTTGAGTATTTTTTTTTTTTTTGGTACAAACTACTAACTAGTAAGTGTGTTAAAATAAAAATAGATGTTTCTATGGTATCTGAGAATAAAATTATTTTTTTAAGGGGATTTGCACATTCTTAAAGTTTCTCCCTCTGTCTCTCTGATCTGTTTTCTTCTGTGTCCTGACTGAGAGTTCTGCCTTCCTGTGTAACCCCTTGACCAGTGAGTTTCGATTTCATCTTCAGCCACGGATGTCCTGGTGGCCATTCCTTGGCTCTTGTGTTCAGTCTGGACTGTCACACCTGAAAGCTGACCTCCAATTGTAGTATATTAAAATAAACAACATTTACTTTGCTTTATTATATTGCTTTGCATTTACTTTGCTTTATTATATTAAAATATAACAACATTTACTTTAAGTTTCTGAGGACTTAACCAGCCCATGTTGATTTGTTCCATGGTGTCTGAGTCTTGAGTTGGAATCATTCACAGAGCTGGGTGTGGAATGGCAGAGGGCTGGCGAGCCATGGCTTGTCTCATGGTTCTGGGGCTCACAGTAGGGAGGACCTCCAAGAGATGAGCTTCTCTATAGCTGCTCGGGGCTTGAGCAAGAGCTCCAGGAATCCAGATGGAAGCGAGAAAGTTTCTGGCTCATACCCAGCCTCCATAGCCCCAGCTCCCCACTCATACCACAGTTTATTTGTCCAGTTTGTCATTATGCCAGTTGACATTCAGGTGGAGAGAGTTTAGACTTTACCTCTCAATGGTGGAGAAAAGAAGAATTGGCAGCCTTCCTTATATACTGTACTGCATTAGTCAATGTTCTCTAGAGACACAGAATCGAGAACATATATATAAATATACATAAATCTGTATCTATACAATTATGTAAATATGAATACCATATAAACATATCTGAAATACTAACATATTAATATTAAAATGGCCTTAAATATTAGTATTAAATATAAGATAAAATATTAAAAGTATTAATATTTTTAGATATTAATCTAAATCTGTAAAAGTAAATTTTATTTATAATTAATAAAATGAGGAATTGCTGATATGATTACAAAGTTTGAGAGATCTCATTATCTTCTGGGTGAAGACTCAGGGAAGTTGCTACTATAATTTAGTTTGATTCAGAAATCTTGAGAACCGGAGCAGGTGAGAGCAGAAAAGGAGATGTGATATCTCAGCTCAAAGGGTGAATTTGCTTTCCTCCTTCCTGTTTTTTGTTTATCTGGGCAGATCCTCTGTGGATAGGATAATGCTAACCTACACTGGGGAGAAAATCGACTTTATTGAGTCAACCAATTTAAAAGCTGCTTTCATCAAGGGAGACTGTAATAGACATGCAAAACTAATGTTTAACCTGCCATCTGGGCATTTGGTGGCCAGTGAAGTTGACACATAAAATAAACTATCACATGTACTATTTCTGACTTCTTTGGCTACCAGCTCTTTTTCTCCCATCTGTCATTCTCTTATTTTAACGTGTTTCCTGGTTGAGACCTCAGCTCTTTTGACGTTTCTGTTTTCTTCTCTCAGATTTATTTTCTTTCCCTTCAGTCTTTTATTTATTTTTATTTATTTACTTTTTTTACAGGGTCTTACTTTGCAGTTCAGGCTGGCCCTGAGCTTACTGTATAGCCTTGAGTTCAGCCTCAGACTCACAGCAATCCTCCTGCTTCTGCCTCCTGAGTGCTGAGATTATAGGCATGAGCCACCACACCCGGCATTGTGGTGTGTGGTTACCAGGGATCAAACTCAGGACCTTGTGCTTGCCAGGTAGATGCCAGAACCACTGAGCTAAACCCTGGCCCCATCATGTATCATTTTGAATATGCACAACAACTTTACGTACTTGGTGTGAGTATGATATTTATGGTCACATTAGCAAAATGGGATCCCAAGAATTCAGGGACTATCTGAAGATTGCTCAGTTTCCACATGGCTCTCAGTGTGAGCCACACTGAGCTCGTGATGACTGCAATATACCATGTTGTGCTGCAGTCCGTCCATGCGTGTTTGAAGGAGAAAAGCCATTCTTTCCAAATTTAGCATCTGAAATGTATGTATTTCATCCACAAATATCTTGAGTTTTCACAAAACACTATTTTCATTTTCTTTTTTCTTCAACTGTTCCCACCAGTCCTCTGGCACCAGGACACACCCATTTTGGAATTCAGATTGGATAGTTTTTGATATCTCTGACTATGGCTTGTTCAATTTCCTCCTCCCTTCCACTCTTCCTGCTTTTCTCCTCTCAGGTCTGGCCCACTCATTGGCATTTTCCAGCCCTTTGCTGTCCGCTTTGCTCTCCTCTTACTAGTTTGTTTTCTGTAGGGTTCCATCTGTATTCAGTCTGCTTACCCCTCAGTGTTCCTGGGTAAGTTCATCTGTTCTCAGCGCCTCCCTTATACAAATGCCATGCTCATTACCCTCACATGCATCTGGCTCAGGTCTCTTCTGTGAGGTCCAGCTCCATTTGTGTAACTACTGTCTGGAGACTGGATCATCTGAGAACATGAGTTACCTTCTTGGAGGAATTGGTGGACCAAGGAAAGCTAGGGAAGGCAGATAGCTTGACTGTGTGACAAATCCTCAGGACCTGTATGGAACCAGCAGCAACACTGGACCAATTTGGGAGTTGGAAGGAACAGAAAGACAAACACTTGGGGTGACTGTAAAGTCCTTCAGGTGGCCTGGACATGAAGAAATGATGGCATATGATGTCAAAGAGAAGGATTGATGTGGGCTCTATAAAAACTCCGAATGAAATGTGTGTAAGACCACACTGATCTTTTCCCCTCTGCGGACTTGCTGGTCATCTTTGAGACAGTAAGTGGCTCCATAATCCTCTTTGTCGTTCAAGCCCAAATGTGGAACTTTTGCTTCCTTTAAATTAATCTCTAAATCCCATAGATTATATTTCTTAATTATATTTTTAAATTTTATGTAGGTCTCCCTAATCACTTCTACTGTTTTTAAGTCAAGCTATGACCATGGCCTGTCTGGACTCTTTCAAAAGGCTCTGAATTAATCTTCTAGTGGCCGCCTGTCTGTTCCAGAAGGACCGATCTGAAATGCAAATGTGGCTGCCCTTTGAAATCACTCTATTCCTGTGGCCCACTGAAGAAAATCCAAATTTCTTAACAAGATTTATAAGGCTTTTCATTCTCTGGCTCCTGATTTCTCCAGTTCCATTTCTTTCTGATCTTGCCCACATTAGTCAGTTTAATATTGCTGACACAAAGCCTGACACTCACAACTTAAAGGAAGAGAGGCTTATTTTGGCTGGCTGCAAGCAGGGACATCATTGCAACATGGCCTGATGGAGAAAAGCTGCTGAGGTCCTGGGATTTGGGAAGCAGAGAGATAGGAAAGGGCCAGAGAGGAAGGGTGAGGGACCAGACATGGATCCCAATGCCTTGCCCCCATGACCCATCCAGACCCATCCAGAAATGAGATTATCTTTAACATCCAGTGTATCTCTTAGATCAGTCAAATTGGCACAATTGAGTTGATGAAATCTGCTTGGCTAATTCTTTTCATTCTATAAACCCCTTCTCAGGCATTTCTCCCCAAGGCAAGGCCACCTCTGTTCCTGGATACATTTAGTTACTACCTTTTCTTTATTGTTGGTGAATACTATGTTAACTCCACTTGAATTATTACTAAAAATAACAATATAACATTAACTGTACCTGTGTGCTTGCCCATAGGCAAATTACTTTAGTGCTGACTGGGGAAATTATCGACACACCTATTTACAGCACACTTATTGAAATGATTTGATGTAGCTTGTCTTTACCAGAATACACATGTAGATTTGATTCTCCAATATACAGATATTGACAGTCCATAGATCATTCAAAGGTGGGACTTAAGGGCAAGTGATTAGGTTATGAGGGATCATTCTTGGGAAGGATTAATGTCATGCTTATAGGTCTAGATTAGTACTTATATAAGTGGATAGTCATAAAGCAAGTCTAACTCATGTACATGGCCCTTTTTGCATGTGGTTGGTTGCTTTTCTGCTTTTCTAGCATGCTGCATAGCTATTTGTGTTTTATAGAGGAAAAACTTTAGATTTCAGGGTGCTGTGTAGGGCGCAGAAGACAGGACATGAACAAAAAAAACAGTCTCTGGTTTTTTAAAGTTAATAATCTGCTGAGTGGGAGGGGCATTAAGTGATCAGTTTTAGAGATCACAGTTCAAACTACTGTTTCTCAGGACTTTATTATTTGTCAGTGAGTTAGCTTTCTGTAGCAGTGACAAAATACATGGAGAAACAACTTAAAGAAGGAAAAAAAATTGGCTCATGCTTTCAGAGGTTTGTCTATGATCAGCTTACTCTTCCATTTAAGCCTGTGGTAAAGCAGTACATCATGGTGGAATGGCTGATGAAGCAAAGTTGTTCACTTCATGGCAACCAGAAGTAGGAAGACAGAGACAATCCAAGATCAGAAAGCTTTCTCCTCCTGGTCTACCTGGGACCCCAGCATGTAGAGGCAGTGGCCTGAGAGCTGAGCCTGGAAGGGTAAGCTGAGAAAGTGGTGGGTGGGGCTGGGCTGAGAGGACAGGGTTCTTATTCTACATGTACAGTCCCTCTTAGACTGGAGTTGCAGTTTCCTCATTTTTTTTCTGCCACCAGTACTAATCCTATGCAGTGGTCTCTTTATCTGAGGTTTTTCTTTCTGATATTTTTGTTCCTAGTTGTTAACTATGCTCTGAAAATATTAAATGGAAAATTCCAGGGTTGAACAATTAATAAATTTTAAATAATATTTACTACAGCGCTATTGTTATAATTGGTCCATTTAGTTTTCAGTTATTGTTAATTTCTTACTGTCCTAACATAGAAATTAAATAACATTGTAAGTATTTATATATAGGAAAAGCATAGTATATAAAGCATAGTATATAAGGAGTTCCTTATGCATGCCATTTTTATTTAATCCTTATAGAAGCCCTTGGAAATGGGTGTCATCATTCCATATTATTCATGATTTCAGGAATCAACTATGGGTCCTGAAAGTATCTCCATACATAAGGTAGAGGGGATTACTGTGGTTATATAGGTTTGTGTATTTATATGTGTGTATTTTCAGTAGGGTGGTATTTAGCACATGTAGATGCTCAAATAATTAGTGAAAAACATTTATTGCTTCAATAAATCTATGTCATTTGATTTCTTACATCCAAAACTGTAAGTAGAATAACAGCAATTAATTCCTTCACAAAGCTAACCAACAACAGTAATGATACTAAAATAAAAGTGTTCTGTCTAGCATTTCCAGGCCACAAAGAAGTAGAGGAAGAATATGTGGTGGGATCATTCCATGCCCTGTCCACTGTCTGTGACACATTCCTGACTGGTTCACTCTCTGTTTATTCCATCATCTCTCCATGATCTAGAAGCAACTGTAGCGATGGGCAGCTGAACCTGAACGTGGCCACAGTCCCACAGAGACGCTCACTGCCTAGCCGTGAGCCATAAACCTAGCTGTAGGTGGAACCTTCGTGCTACAGTAGTACCAGGCAGTTCTCTGCTAAAGTGAAGCCAGGGTTTTCCCCGTTCTGAGCCAGCAGGTGTCACAATTTACCCAAGAAGAGCAAAAGGGGTCTACGTGGCAGCTGCTGACTCCCCAGAATTGAAGGGAATTCTGATGTGGATTGTCCTCTTGTCCTTTATTCTTGTCTGGCCAGTCTCCAGGTGAACCCCTGCCCCACCCAGACCTGAGGCATGTGGTGTGAGCTAGTTCCAAAGCTTTGGCCAAGTTAATTCCCCTTCTAATTGGCCAGAAACATTTGTGGAATTTTAGGGCCAACTCCTGCAATGTATTTCCTGTCTTTTTTTCCCTGCGTATTCCGGAGCTGCTTTTCATTACCACTTCCAGGTTAGCTCCTGAAAGGATGCAGGGGAAGAGAATGAGGAAAGACAGAGAATTTAGAGTAGAATAGTTGTAGGTAAAACAAGCAGGGTTCTGTGGAATAAAAGCAGTTGGCCTGACTTTCGTTCTCTGGCTGTCTGACTTAGGAGGGTGGAGGAAGTGTAGATTTTATCAGCTACAAAAGCTAGTCTGCATCTATATATTGAGGACCTACAACCCAGTCTGAATATAAGCTATGCAATGTTATGGTATTCACGTTAGGGTAAGGATTTGATGTGTTTTGAGAAGATACTAGGGAGTGAGAGAAAGAAGGCAGAAGTAATACATATAAGATAATAGTGACCCTGTAGCTAGTTCATATTCCTCACTTTTACACAATCGGGAGTGCATTTTGTATCAAGAAACACAGATTTCAACTTGTGGTGGATTAAATAAAGAGAGGCTATCTTTTCCATATCATGAGAATGCTGAGCTGTGGGGGCTTCAGCATCATTTTAATGTCTTGCTGTTAAGGTTGATGACTAGGAGATCCTCTTGGTCACAAGATGGCTCTTTAGCTCTAGGTACAATAATTTTGTTAAAAGCCAGAAGAAAAGAAAAGGCAAAATGGTCAGCCTCATCCTCTTTTAGGAAAGCAGAAACACTTGCAGGAATCTTTCACAGAATTCCACTTATATACACTTCCCAGAGCTGTGTCGTCTGGCCACCTCTAGTTGAAAGGAAGACCAGGAAAGCATTAAGTTCTCCCAGAAGGTGCCAAGAGATAGTAAAACTGGGAAAGACGTCTCACAGTATCTGCTACAATGACTGCATTTACTTCTCACTTTAAAATCAGACAGATGTTAATATCGTTTCAGAGAAAACAGGCTTCACTAGAGTAATAAATTTATCAAGGTGAAACAGCTGATATTGAGGAGATATAGAATTTAGATTTCAGTTTTTTTCATTCCAAACCTGCTCTCCTTCATGTGAGCACTTGGAGTAGTTTCTGAATATCTTGTAAGTATGACAAAGAAAATACTGGGGCCTCAGAAAATTCCTTGCTTCTCTTAGACAGCCTGAGTTTCTTGTGGTGTTGCAGGGTGGAGGAGGTGGAGGGAGAAGGAAAGGCTAGGGAAAAGCGGAACATTAAGCCTTACTCTTTGTTCTAAATTTTCCCTGAACAGGGTTGGGCATTCAGCTCTGGGAGGGGGGTCTTTTAATGGATACAGAACAAAAGACCTGGAAATGTGATCTGTTAGGCTGCAGGAATTGCTATATGAAAAATGCCACAGGACATAGGCTCTCTGCTGGTTTTCAAATGTGAGGCTGACAGGCCCCAATTCATGAAAGAGCAAATATAGGAAATAAAAGGCTTAGTTAAGTTTGACTGAGTGACATTTCCCATGGAGTCAGAAATGACAAGTAGTGATTTCCTATCAATCACACCTCAGGTGACTATTTTCAGGGAAAATTGTCGCTGTTGACATTAAAAGAAAAAAAAAAGAGAGAGAAAAGCAAAGAAAGAACATTTTTGGGTGTGGGTTTTTACCCTAACCTAACACTGCACATGGCTGTTTGGAAGATTTTAGATGTAGAAATGCCAGGTTGTGGGAAGGAAGTAGGCAGAGGGAAGTTTGAGGTTAGGTCAGTTGACACTCTTGGCAAGAGAGGGAGAGTTTGGAGACTCCTTGCCTCTTCTGTCTAGTGGGGAAACAGACACGTCCTGCCGAGGCATAGCACCATCTGCCCTGTCTTCCTGGAAATGGTAAAAGGATGGACCCCTTTCCTGTAGATCCATTTTGACTCTGTCCAAGATCTGGGTGCTAACAGATCTCAGGATGCTGTTGATTTCTCCGTCATGTGAGTGACATTAGATGCAATCAACTCCAGGCCTTTCATTTCTATTTCACTTCAACAATTTTGTTGGATAAGCAATTCCTTTGATTCTAGGAGCCTATCATTGGTCAGTACAATGGGAGGAAATGCAAATTTCAAGTTATTAAAGAAAATTATGAGTTAGAAATACTTTTAAGGGATCTCTTGACCTTTCCATGTTTTATAGCTATGCAAAATGGTCCTTCCCAGTCTGGCTGTAGTTGCATATTTTTCCATTTTTACTATGGGTGTTCAATACTTTAACTGGCCAGGTCTGTTCTCTGCTCTTCCAGTAGCTGCCATGGTTTTGTTGTTTGTAGTTTTTGCCTTTCCCTTCACCTACAGTTCTCTTATCCTTGTTGTTTACTAGTAAACACATTTGACACTCAGCTTGGACCAGTGTTCCATTACTGCTTTCTGAAGGTTGTCATTCTTCTCTATGGCTGTGGCCTACTCTCAGTTTTGATACTTATAAGGAGGTAAAGCAGTGGGGTTGAAATGTGGCTCTCACAGACTGCCCTGGAGATTATTTCAAGCATGTTCCAGAGCATTTTAAGCAGATCCCAGGCTATTCACACTTCCCTTTTATTGGAGTCCCACTGATGTATCATAAGGTACAGGGAGTCACCTGACCATGGCTTAGTCACTTTCTTCATCCCTGGGATAAAATAGTCAAAGTGAACAATCTGTAGAAGACCAAGTTTATTGTGACTCACAGTTGCAGAAATATGAATCTGCCATGGTCGGCAGACTCAAACACAGAAGCAGCATGGTGTCAGGGCCCACTGTGGAAAGAGGCTGCTCAGGTCACCTCAGCTGTGTAGCAGCAACCTGAGGGAGGCCTGGGGAGGGAGCCACCCAGGCCAGCCCCCAGTAACCCACCCTTTCCAACCCAGCCTCACCTTTAAAAAACACATTCAGATGCTGATGAGTATAGGAGCTTGAATCATCTGCCAAACACATGAGACTTTGGGGAAAGATCCCAGGTCTAAACCATCACAGAACTCTGGAAAAACCTAGGTAGAATGATCTGTTTTAGTCAGCCTGTTTTGCTTGCTATTACTTGCTGTGTGTAAATCACCTCTCCAGAGCTAAGTACAGGCTCTGGTATGTAGCAGGCCCTCACAGCCCTAGGCAGTTCGGGAGGCAAACTGTCACTGTACCATTTTGTTAATCCTCCATTTATAACATGGGGACCAGAGCTGAGTCTAAAAGCTGGGGAATAAGACCTATGCTTCATACAAAAATGCAGTTTATACAAAAGAGTAGAAAAAGCAACAATATAAACTCAAGGGAGTATTTGGGACTTAGTCTTTTTTTGCTCTGCTCATGCTTCTGAACATTCTACTTGGTGATTTCCACCCCATCCCCTGAGGTATTAGTGATTATATTGGGAGAACTGGCTAAAGTCATGTTCCTCTCCTTGAATCTAGTGGCCACATCAGACTCTGAAAAGGTAGAATAATGTTTATATGAGGTGAGTTCAAGGTTCACTCAATTGACCCTGAGCTAAATATCAAATTTTCTCCTCAGAACTTGAACCAAGAGTTGCAGGTGTTGTCAGATGGTAGCAGGAAGAGGAGTCTTAAGGTCATGTGGCAATAAGAGCCAGCACCATGACAACACACACCTCCATGAAAATTTGTGTTATATGATCTAGGGAGCAAAAGAAGGAGATGGCAAGAGAATATGAGAGAGAGAGACAGAGACAGAGATAGAGACAGAGACAGAGAGACAGAGACAGAGAGAGACAGAGAGAGAGAGAATGAGAGGAAGAGTTTCCAAGGAGAGACAACCATATGGAAAATGGACAAAGGGCTTCTGGTTCCTATGTGCTTCTTGGTTCTTATGTGACTCCATTGCATTGCCTGCTATTGAGTTCTAGAAAGTTCTTTATTCCTTTTAATCAACACTGGTTGTCTTAAACTAATCTACTCTTTGACACCTAAAACAGCAAACAAATAAAAAATGTCCAAACTGATCTTGATGTAAACAAGTCTGTCTGCTGCCACATATTTCACTGCCATTAGAAGTTGCATAGCCAGCTGCCATGTTGCATCCGACTTCCATAAGTCTTTTATTCAATTCTGGTCTCAAGTTGTTTTTTTCTCTTTTTGCTGGCTTAGATGTTAACATCTAGCTTTGGTGTTCACTGAGGTACACTAAGACCCAGGTCCAGAATAAAAATATTGGAAATCATTTGCATTCCAAAGCCATAGGTGGTTCTTTTTTTGCCTTTACCTAGACTCTCTGTTTCAAAACAAATTCAACAAGTGAGACCATCTCAATAAAGCTTCAAGCAGTGGAACCCAGTTAACCATAGACTCAGTACCATTATCCTATGGCACAAACTGTCCTGAGAAGAAAAGGTACATCAGTTGTTCACCAAATTGAACCCACATATATGAGCTGGAAAATGGTGAGATGACTTGGCCAAAAGATACATTAATGTCTGCCAGCACTATCAACTAATTTGTCAATAAATCAACCAGTCTATGAAATCTGTACAAGCTCACTGACTGACATAACACGGCAATAAAATACTATGGCTGGAAACAAGTGGTGCCAGAGAAGAAAGTACAAGTTTAGAGTTAGACACATCTACTTTGATGCTTATTTCATCCATTCTTCTTACCTGAACTTACAAATTTAACATTTCTGGGCCTTAGTTTTCTCATCTGTACCATGTTTTAAAAATGTTTAAGAGTATTACAATGAATAATGTAGAGAAAGTACTTAGCAGAACAGTCATAACATAGTAAGTGCTCGATATATTTCTTTCTAGTAGCTGTCCCATCTTTTACTCTACTATGATCAGTATCTAAGTTTGTGCAAAAGGACAGATATCATTGATAAGTCTCTACTTCTGTGCTATAACTTAATCCCTTGTCTCTTAAATCTAGTTTCATACATTGCTGCCACCCACCAGCCAAGTTAACAGTTGTACTAGGTATGGCACAATGACACTCAGTAGCTGTATCCATAGAAAGCACTCTTTGCCAACTTGAGGAGAAAAGATCATATCCCAGTGCTGCAGTTGAGCCTCTTCTTCAAGCCCTCTCTGCTGAGAAATAGCAGATGCATCCCTTCTTACAGGTCATTGTGATGATTTCATGAGAAAATTACTGGAGGAAAAAGTGTCAGGCCACTGTCATGGCCTTCCAAAGGAAGGCCACACATGGGGATGACTGTTTTTGTCTTGAAGCGTGGTATACTATCCTCGAAGGGAGGCAAGGTCTGGGTCTGGAAGCAGCAGTCACACCCTGCTAACCTGAAACTGAGGGTGAACTAGGGAAAGGGAAGGCAGAACTAGTCACTGAATAGTTACCATGAGTCTTCCATAGAGTTCTATAGGGCTCGCTGCTCAAAACAGCGTTGGTCTTTCATGAACTAACTGCCTCCTTGTAGCAACTCTTGTTGCTACAAGTGACTTGTCAGCAGTGAGGATCTGTTCAGGAGATTGTTAGAAATGAAGGATCTTAGATTTTCCCCAGGACCCAGGGAATTAAAATCTGCATTTTAGCAGATTTATACATATCCTGATACTTAAGAAGCACTATAATCTAATAGAGACTCTAGGAAGCCAGCTTCTCATTTGAATATTGATGCAGACTTTAACACAGACCAAAGTTCCACTTGTCAGTTGGCTGTAAAGAAGGGAGCCACCTCCTCTAATCCTGTTTTAGGTAAGGCGTTCCTTTGAGTTGCTCTTTTCTTCATGTGAATGGATTAGGTTTCAGATGAATGATAATAGATTTGTGTCATTAGCACTGTTGACAGTAATTGGATCATCAGAACTGAGAATCTGGCAGAGTGGCAGGGGAGAAAGGGGATAAATACTAAAGGGGAAAAGACTATTTCTGTATATACTAGTTGATTCCTCACACAAGCTCTGTTCAAAGACTTATTTCTATTACCTTATAGTCTCAATATGGTCTTAGAGAGAAGTAGCTTGCTAGCTTCATGTGAAGAGTAGAGCCAAAATGTAACTCTAGAACTATTTGGTATAAACATCACATCACACTATATTCTGTACTTACTATTGCTGCCTAAAAATTAAAGAACTTAGATACTTATAGCAGTATTTCCCACTGGGTTCTCTGAGTCAGGATTCCAGATAAGGACAATGAGAATGCTTTGTCTCTCCTCTAATGAATAAAGATGGTTGGATGCTCAGTCTGGATTCCTAGGAAAGCATCTCTGTTTACATGGCTGACAGTGGACACACTCCATCACATTGGACCTTAGGTGGTGCTGTTTATCAGAATAGCCCCAGGGGACTTCCCCACATGACCTAGGCTTTACAATAGCATGGTAATCCCAAGGAAGTTGGAGTTTTTCTTCAAAACGTAAGATGTCTTCTGGGCCGGGGAGTTAGCTCAGTGGTTCCGGCGCCTGTCTTGCAAGCGCAAGGATCCGGGTTTGATTCCCCGGTAACCACATACCATACTGGGCATGGAGACTCACGCCCAGCAGCAACCAGTACCACATACCACAGTGCTGGGCGTGGTGGCTCACGCCTGTCATCCCAGCACTCGGGAGGCAGAGGCAGGAAGATTGCTGTGATGTGAGTTGGAGGCTGAGCTCAGGGCCAGCCTGAACCACAAAGTGAAACCCTGTCTCAAAAAAAAAAAAAAAAAAAAAAAAAAAAAAAAAAAAAAAAGTAAGATGTCTTCAATCCGTGTTCTACCACATTCTTTTAGAGTGATAGCCAGGTTACAACCTGCCCACATGCAAGAGAGGAGGACAAAGATCCTACCTCGATGAGAAGATTGTCAAAGGCTCTGTAGCCATTTTTAAAAAATCTATTCTTTCATGGGGTAGTTATGGGATATACCTTGATAGGGGGTGGTAGGTCATTTGGATGATTAAGCGTCTTGTTTAATAATCACCTAGAAGCAGTTCTAGTTGGTTTAAAGTGGCCAGTAGGACCACAGCCATATCTGAAGACTACAGGTGAATGTTGCTACCTGTCTGCTATCTTTACAGGCTTTGCCAAAGTATACAGAAATACAAACTCTGGTTTGTATCAGCAGGAGTTAGAAATCTCAGTTATAGCTATCAGTGGCAACTAAAAAATTCTAGGTAGAATTTATGTCATTTTAAAGAAAGTTTAATATAGGAGATTGGCATTGAGTTGGTGATACCCGGACAAAGATATTGAAAGATACTCATATGTTCCCATTACTTTCATGATTCTTTTGCTTTTTACACTTTCTTGTCCTGATTTATATTGACAAGGTATCTATTTTACAAGATATTGCTGTTTCTCAGGCTATTAGGATCAAATGTCAGGGAGGAGGTAGCAGATATCACTTGAAAAGCATGAGGGAGTCTGAGAAAAATAAGTGTAATGATGTTCCTTAGACTGATTCTGATGAAGCTTAATCATGCTCTGTATGGTTTACCTGAGACACTAGAATGACTTAAAAGACATTGTGTAAATGGTTCATGGGTCTGGAGAGAAGTGAAGGAAAGTAGCTCAGCTAATATAGCCTTCAGGATGATAAAGACATAGTTGTCAGTCTCATAAGAATATTCCCCTGTCCAAAAATACTACAAGAGGAAGAATCGCAGGCAGAGATAATGATAGTATTCTAAATGTAGTAATCATAGAAGGATCAGTGCAGAAAGGACTAAATTCCCCTTCTCCAAATCTGCTGCCCCATCTCAAAACCATTGACGATTACTAGGCTGGAGCCAAACGCTTAACAGGGTCATCCTTTTTAACTGTAAGGCTTCCCAACATCTGATGCTCTGACACCCCAAAGACTGAATCTCAGCTGCTGTCCCAGGATGGGGAGGCAGGAATGTAATACATATTCCTCTTCTGCTGTGTTCCAGCACTTAGCAAATAGGCAAATTAGAGAGAGCTGCCTAGATACAAGATTGGTTGAGGGCTTGCTGGCCCCAGTGCAAGGCAGGAAGATCAAACCAGGCAGTGGGTTGACCCCTAAGTGTAGATATAGGTGAAAGAGGGTGGCTGTCAAAGCTTGTGTCTGCCACACAATTTTTGCCCTGAGGAAAGGAGCATGTTCTGCATGACAAAACATCTGAAATATTCTGACACAGCAGACACAAGAAATTGCAGCAGAGGCAAAATAACCCTCTATCTGAAGCAGCCTTGACTCAGATGCTGTGCATTGGCAGGCTGCCACAGGCATCTGTGTGGATGGAGATGATTCTCTTGCACGGAGTGACTTTAGCCACAAAATAACAGCAGGAAGTTCTGGGAAATTTGGAGTGAGTACGGAAAAACACTTGATGAGGTAATGGTGAGTCACAACCTTAGATTTTAGGTTTATGAAGAGCCCAATACAAATCTGTATAGTGGTCCTGACCCCTGTTAGGTCAAGATGAAATTGAATAAGGTTGTGGATTCTCTCAGATATTTTTCTTTCATACCTCTCTTTCTTAAGAACACACAGAATTTCTGATCACTTTTCTTAATCTACTGAATACCCTACTCCTCTATGTAAAGTTTCCCTTAGTGGCATGGGTGTAGGGAAACTTGATGCTTGTCTGCTTCTAGTTTGTTGGGGAGAGGGATGAGAATAGTCTCAGTACTTGTTTCCCTGGTCTCAAGTGCCCTCTTACATATTGTTGGGATGTACTGGACAGAGGTTTTATTCTTTCTAAGTGGAACTAGTGGACTCACTGGGTTATTATATTACGCTAAGAAGCCAAGATGCTGTGTGATACCCCTTGCTGTGAGCAGCTGCCTAGCCTTCTGGAATTTCCTGCTAATGGAGAAAAGTGACAGTATAGATGGACAGGCACAGATTTCGGTACAGCCATCCCGGATGAATTTGAATTTTATTTCATTCAATCTGAGAACATTTGATCCTTTTCTATGGTCTTCCATTCCATCCCGACACAGTTCTGCTTTCAGGCTAGCTATCCCTGTCTATTTCTTTTAAAGAAAATCTTAGTTTTTATTAGTATATATTTACAGTAAATAATGATTATAATTATCATGAGAAGTTTGTACACATACATAACACATCTAAATTCTTTTTATACATCTTCTCCTCTTCCCTCCATAATCCCTCCTTCTCCTTCTCACTTGCAAAAATATCTATCTCCCTGATTTCTATTATGTATTTTTCTCTTTATTTATTCTTTCAGTTTCTCATATAAAAGAAATCATATAAAACTCAAGCTCATATGTCTTATTTATTTCACTTATGATATCCAGATGCATCCATTTTCTTACAAATAATTCAAATTTATCTTTCTTTACAGTAAATAGAACTCCTTTGTGTAAAAATATCTCATTTTATTTATGCATTTAATTGTTGATGGACATATAGGCCACTTCCAAGATTTTGTTATTATAGCTATGCTGCTATAAATATATATTAACAGAATGTGGTATCTTTCAATTTTTCAGGAAGTATCTAAAAAAGGGAAAAGCTGGGTTGAATGGAATTTCTAATTTTAGTTTTTTGAAAAATCTCCAACTGACTTTTGTAGTGGCTCTACTAGTTTACAATCCCATTAACAATTTAGAAGTGTTTCTTTTTCCCTAGAGTCTGTCTGCACTTATTATTTGGTATCTTTTGAAAATTAGTTAATTAATTAATTATTATTTGGTCTCTTGATAGTAGACTTTTTTTGGAGTAATATGAAATTTCAGTGTTGTTTTAATTTGCATTTCTCTAATGGACAGTGATGGTAAAGACTTTTTTCAGGTCCTTTTTGGCTATTTGTTCTTTTGCTGTTGAAAAGTATTCATTTTCGTTTCCCAATGTGATTAAGTCTTTTCTTTTGAGGAATCTAGTTTTTTTAGTTATTTACATATTTTAGATACTATTCCTCTGTTTGAAGAGTAACTAGCATTTTTTCTTCATTCAGTAAGTCCTCTCTTCATTCTGTTTATTGTTATCTTTGTTACACAGATGAGTTTTAATTTGATATAATCTCATTTATTCATTTTTGATATTATTTTGATTTTATTTTACAATGTGGTAAGAAATTTCAATTTAAAGTCAATCTTCTGATTAGTATAGTTAGTTTCCTCAGTACCGTTTGTTAAAGAGCTATCTTTACTCCAGCATGTTTTGGGCACTTTTTTCAAAGATCGTACGGCTGAATTTGTCTGGGGTCATATTTGTATTTTTTATCCACATACCAGTTTCTGTGCTAGTGCCTTGCTGTTTCCATCATGGTAGCTTTGAGAGTAAAGGAAAATGAATAAAATTAGATAAGGAAACAGAAAAGAACAATCAGAAAAAAAAAAAGAGTCATTAAAAGTAAGAATAAAAATTAAAAATAAAAATAGTAAAACCTCAACACAAATGGAGAGAAAGAGAAATGAGTCAAAAAAATTTTTTTTTTGTTTTTGAATGACTATTTTCCATCTGGGGTGTGCAGTATTAGAAACCACCAGATGCTGAGGAAAGAGAGTGGGCCACTAGCAAGGCCTGTTTTATCTCCATGGTCACATATTTTTTGTGGATGACTGCTGAATCCTGCTATGCACTTCCTTCTGGGTGTGCTTGGTTAATAGTGTCCACCCTAAAACTGTTTGTTGCCAGTCAGAGCCTTCTCTGCCTCAATTTAGGGCCTATGGGCTCAGACAAGTTTCCCTCCTTGGTACTCCCTTTCAGCTTTCTAGATTGCTTTGTCCTTTTCTCTGCCTTGTGGCTTTTTCTCCAGCTTCTCTGCAGTTTCTGTTACTGTACTTTCCTGATTCCTGGAGACCAGCTGTTCCTTTTCCTTACCACGATGTCGATTTTCAGGTATTTTGACTCCAGGTCCCTAGAAGGTTACTTATTTATTTATTTATTTATTTTTTGCTGCAAGTATTTATTCTTTTTTTCTTTTTTTGAGACAGGGTCTGAATTTTGCAGTTTAGGCTGGCTCTGAACTCAGCCTTGAACTCACAGAAATCCTCCTGCCTCTGCCTCCCAATTGCTGGGATTACAGGCCATACCCAGCACTGTGGTATGTGGTTCTGATTGCTGGTGGGTGTGAGTATCCACACCCGGCTTTGTTGTATGAGGTTACTGGGGATCGAACCTGGGCCCTTGCTCTTGAAAGGCAGATGCCAGAACCACTGAGCTAAATACCCGGCCCTATTCATCATTTTTGATCCTCCAGCAGGGTTAATTTCTGTTGCTCTGTTACCAGCTTAGTGCTCCTAAAAATTTAGAAAAAGGATGAAATTTACTCCGCTACAGTTGTGTGACAAGTGAGCTGCTGGTGTGGTCACCTCTGACTATCAGCTTTGGACAATGAAAAAAACTCAGTTCTTTTCAGTTCATCTGAAAATCTGATAGATCCAGAGGAGGGTAATTCAAAACTATTACAATCAGGATGACACCCATATTTCCTGCCTTAATCTTTTCTGAACATTCCATTTCACTTATATAGACCCAATCCTTTTCTGCGGAACATCTCCTAAGACAAAATCTTATTAACCATCACTGGACATACAAAGAACCATCATACAACAGACAAAGACTCTATGTAAAAGTTACTTTGGAGATTTATCCAATTGCCCTCAATTTTTTCTAATGCATGTTCTTCCTGTGTCTATTTTTGTTTTTTCCTTTTGACATACCCTGTCCATTTCTCCTTTGAGGCCCTTTGAGCAGGAAGCATTATCAAGTGGAAGGCTAGTGTCTTGAGCCCTCATCAGTTCTTATTTCCCTGTGAAGCTCTAGAGTTTCCCTATGCAAGATACATATTTGGGCAGGAGATTTAGCTTTGTGGTTCTGGTGCCTGCCTTGCAAGTGCAAGCCTCAGGTTCAATCCCCAGTAACCACATACAACAATGCCTGATGTGGAGACTCACATCCACCTGCAATCAGAACCACATTCCACAGTGCCAGGTGTATTGCTTCACAGTTGTAATCCCACCACTTGGGAGGCAGAGGCAGGAGGATTGCTGTGAGTTGAAGGAAAAGATACATATTTGTTACTCCATAGATCTTTGTTAATGGCTATCTCTGTTAGTGACAGATAACAAGCTTTGTGACCCTGGACAAGAGGAACAACTTCACTTCTTTGGATCTCAGTTGCCTTCTGTGGAAGAATAGGTAGTTTGACTAGATCAGTTGTTTTCATACCTTGGTGAGGGTTCTGACTCAGGAGGTCAGTTCTAACAAAATCACGATCAGAGATCCAAATTAGCATGACAGTTAGGAGAATTGCAGTTGCAGCTGTGCTACTTACTAGCTGAGTGATCATGACACAGTACTTAATCTCTCTGAATCTTTGTTCCCTTGTGTGTGAAAGGAACATAATAGACACCTCATAAATATCTGTTGGAGTTAAATGATTTTATACATACAAAGTGTTCTTTCTGTATAGTGGCTGGTGTGGGAAAAGCACCATGAAATGTTGAGATTGTAACAAAAAAGTAAGGAAACAAATTTTATGTATATGGGGGAGGGTGGTAGGGTGGGTAGGGCTATGGGAAAAAATGAGAATTAAGTTGTGTCTTATACTGGTACAAATCCCCATTATGGAGTGCAATCATGATGTGTATATTTAATGTACCAATAAAGATTAAAAAAAGAATGGAAATGAGTGAAATACATACTTGTATTGTATTCAAATATATACAGCTATGTAGTTATTATCAAGTTCTAAATAAAGTTCAAAAGCTATTTAAAAACTAAAAAAAAAAAAAAAAGAAAGTGCTAGTCATTTGCCCTGCAGACTTTAAATGTGAATAATGTTCTTTCCTAGTTAAATTTATAATTGTTGAAAAAGTATGTCACAAACTATGTGAAACATAGTTATATGTATAGAAAAAAGAAATATGATAATATGTTATCAGGAGCTGTAAAGGACTGGTAATTATATTTTTTTTTGTTTTGTTTTGTTTTTTGAGATAGAGTTTCACTTTGTAGTTTAGGCTCATCCTGAACTCAGCCTCACGTACACAGAAATCCTCCTGCCTCTGCCTCCCAAGTGCTGGGATTACAAATGTGAGCCACCACAGCTGGCATTGTGTTATGTGGTTACTGGGGTTCAAACTCAGGATCTTGTACTTGCTAGGCAGGTGTCAGAACCACCAAGCTAAATCTTTGGCCCAATCATATAGTTTTTAAAGTTTTTACTTTTCTGAATTTTTTAAAATTGAAATCTTTATTGGTACAATACATATATACATCACGATTGCACTCCACAATGGGAATTTGTACCAGTATAAGACACAACTTAATTCTCATTTTTTCCCATAGCTCTATCCACCCTACCATCCCCCCATATACATAAAATTTGTTCCTTTCTTTTTTGTTATAATCTCATTATTTTCTCCCTTCACCCTATTTCACTTTGAGTATTTTCTATTTCACAATATATAACATACAATTCTAGAACTCATTTATATCTTTATTTTCTCATACCAGACAAAAGATGTGATATTTACCTATCTGTGACCTATTTATTTCACTTATGAGGATATCCTCAGGATATGTCCATTTAAGTATAAATACTTCAAACTTATCATTTTTTATGGTAGACTTTTCTGAATTTTAAAAATTTTTCTAGAATTATTTTCATTAAATTTTTGCTTAAAGAAAATAATTAGCATCACTAAAACTACATAAAAGTATTATACAATTTAAAGTTGCAGAGTACATGGAGTAATAATCTAAAAAATTCTATGATGGCTCATGTGCCAACCCCTGCCACTTCGGTTAAAGGGGAGACAATGCGGCAATGGCATGTGGACTTATCTGGTCTTCAGCTTTATTTCTTTCCATTACCCACCTCACATTCTGTGGTTCAGCTATTCTGAACTATTTCCAATTCTCCAGAGCAGGTTTTGTTCTTAGTTCTGTGTGGGAATCAGGGGAAGAGAACATAACTAGAACTTTTGCATTAGGTTCTCCTGTGAGTCAACAGCACATGCTGAAGTAATTAATAATTAGACAGAAAGGAAACTTAGAGATGAAGCTAAGCTTGGGCCTCCATACTACTCTGGGCAACAAGGACCCCAGGCCTGAGCTCGCCACACTGGCTATTCCCCTAGACCCAGTGTAGCTGGTCACATCTTTTATTCCATACATTCCAAAAGACCGAGGAAGGCAGGTACCTGGCAACAGTCCCTGAGAAGCTGTGCAGATGAAGATCCCACAGAGCAGGGAAGATACCCGCAGCAGTCCTTTAGAAGCCATGCAGATCCTGGTGCAACTCTTCCTGGAAATATCACAGCATGTGGGATCACTGAGCTCCCGTTATTGTCAGAGGTGGACTACAAGTCTTTTTGTTATATGCAGGAGGAATGGTTTACCTGGTCACTGTGAAATTATTTCTCCCAAACAGGATTGTTCTCAATAGTTCTGCTCAGCCATTTAACTGATAAATACCTACTAACAACTTACAGGGGACTCCTGGAACAACAGCAAACTGGATGAAATTTCTCAGAGGAAATTGTTTCTGACTAAGAAAATTGGAAGCCCTATTAAATATTTGATTTGTATATTGTCTTGAATAAAGAACTAATAGCAAATAAAACAAAAGCCCTGTCCTCAGCAATAATAAACACTTATGTATTACAGAGTAGGCTCTAAACACTTTTCATGTACTAACATATGTAATATTCACAATAATTTTGGAAAGGAGATACTCTCACAATCTCCACTTTACAGATGAAAATAGAGAGATATATAATAGATGAGAAACAGTCAATTTCGCATCAAAAGTAAGGCTAATGAGAAACTAGTAGTCATGAAATATCTTCAAAGTAATGGAGAACTCAATGCAAAATTCAGAAAAAAGTATCTTTTAAAAATTGAAGTGAGGTAGCATCCTTTAGGTATATTAATGCTGAAGTGAATTCAAAATCTTTATACCAAGATACTATAAAGGCAGTCCATGAAGCAAGAGCTGAATGATACTTAAAACATAAATACAAGAAAGGAAGAAAATGAGATCCAGAAACTACATAAATGTATGTGAGTTTTCCCCCCTAGTTTATGATACATTTGCACACATATGACTACATTCATCATTGGGCATTTGTCCCTGTAAATGATATATCTTAGCTCCTTTTTTCTCCCCACTCCTTGTACCCCCATTGAAACCCTCCAGCCTTTCCTATTTACAAAAATGTTGATTCCATTTTCTATTTCTTTTCTCATGCTTTTTTTCTTTCCCTTCTTTCCTTCTCCTTCCCTCCTTCATTTCCCTTTTCTCTTTGGACCACTGTGAGAAACTGAAAATGTAGATGAGGATCAAATATATAATAGATAATGTGAAATAGGAAGGTTATTTTATTAGAAATCCTCACTCAGCTTTAATGCCAAAACCTAAAATAAACCTAATTATGTAGTGTAAGAATTATATAACAAAAAGCATTATATATGACAACAATAGCACAAGGGTCTGGAAGAGAGAAATTATTAATAATGTACCAATTTATGAAAGGTTATATACAGCTTGACTGAAGTAAGAGATGTATGTTAGCAAGATAAATTTAATCAAGTTTTGGAATATTTTCATTGTTTAAATAGCTATATGGAAAAAAGACTAAGTCACTATGATTTCAATCTCAAAAGCAGAAAAATGTAGGTTCAAGGAGCTGCTTCCTCAGATTCTCTGGCACATTGTCAGTATTACTGTTGGAACCATGCTTTTTCATACTGTTAATGATGAACAGAACTGTTGAGTTGAATTTTTAAGTCTCAAAACTAAAATAATTATCACTGGGGACTGTGTGGAGCCCAATTATAAAGGAATTGAATTGTAATTGTAATTGTAAATTGCTGAATATAGTAATTATTGTGGCAGATGTACAGTAATTAGTTTGTAACATGAAGGGTTCTGTTTTTTGATTTTTTGCAATACCTTAAAAAAAAAAGGAGAAGTAGCTATTGGCACACAGAATTTGACTTAGAGTTTGCAGTATTTTTAGGACATTTTTGTAGCAATCCAAGTGTTTGTATGTTAGGAACATTTGCGATAGTATATTGTCTGTAAAAAAAAATCAGAATAGAGTACATAGGATGCAGAGAACAGTACTGATGAGTTTTTGGTAATAGCAAACTCACCAATTATCATAGTAAGAAAAAAAAATTAAGTTGTCCCAGAGTATTCATGGTCTCAAGGAGTGGAACATAGGACCAAGAAAAGGAGTTTGCAAATTGGATAATTTTGAGTTGAGTTAACATGGTTTCAAAATCTATTTTCCTACAGATGATTCAAATATATACTTTGCTCTCTCTCTCTCTCTCTCACACACACACACACACACACACACACACACACACACACACACACACATCTTCATCTATTCATCTGGTGATGGACATATATAACAGCTTTTGTGAATTGTGTTGCTATAAACATGCGTTTGCATGTATCACTGTAGTCTGACAACTTAAACTCTTTTAGGAGGATATCAAGGAGAGGACATTCTAATGAAGTTTCTATTTTTAGGTTTTTGAGGAAAGGAAGCTCCTACTGATTTCCACAATAACACTAGTTTACATTCTTACCAACAATACAGAGGAGTTCTTTTTCCCCTACATTCAGTACTTAGCAGCATTGGTTGTTTTTGAGTCCCTGATGATAACCATTTTAACAGGAGTAAGATGGAATCTCCGTGGTTTTTGACTTGCAATTTTATAATGACAAAAGATGCTGAACATTTTTTTCATGTTCTTATTGCCAATTTGAACTTCTCCTTTTGAGAAATATCTATTCATTTCAGTCACCTATTTTTTTTCACTAGGTCTTTTGTATTTGAGAGGCTCTAGTTCTTTATATATTTTGATATGGACTGTGTGATGTACAAGAGAAGGTAGTTTGACTTTTCCCTTTTTTATACTTATCTTTTTCTCCTACCTTATTGCAATGGCTCAAGTTTTGAATACTGTATTGTACAAGGGTGGTACAAGTGGAAACTCTTGTCTTGTTCCTGATTTTAGAAGCCTTATTATTTTGATATATTTTTAAAAATCATGAATGCATCTTTAATTTTTATCAGAGGCTTTTTCTGCATCTACTGTAATTATCATGTGATTTTTGTCCTATTGGCATATTACATTTATATGTGCTGAATCATCCTTATATCCTTGAGTTCAAATGATTTTTGTCATGATGTTTTTAACAATTTGTTGTATCTTCTTTGCAAGTATTTAATATAATACCTTCAACCTCTACTTTATACTGTTCTAATAAGAATCAGAGATGCTTATTGCTTCCCCTCTCTGAACTACTGACCATGAATGCCCCTCCTGCCTTTATAATCGTATGGCTGACTGCCTTTTTTAAAATTCTAAAATGACAAGCACACAGATGAAAATTTAAACAGTGAATGAAATATATATTTTTCTCAACCCGCTCCTTGGTTAAACAATCTCAACTGCTTATTGTGTTTAGTAAACTTCCACAGTATCTGGCTATGTATATATATATATACATATACAGACATATATGTATATGTTTACTTTTTGGAAAAATAACGTACAATATTACTGAAAAGATACTATTCTACCACCTTTTTTTCAGCACTGATGATTGAACCAAGGCATACCTTCCTACTGAGCTATATCTTCAGACATATTAATTATTTTTAAAATTTTGAGATAGAGCCTCAGTTGTTCAGTCTGTCCTCAAACTTGTCTTCCCACTTGTGCTTTCAGCAGCTGGAATTACAGGCATCAGCCCCCATTCCTGGTCTATTCTATGTCATAACTTTTAAAAATTGGTTTGATTGGTACATTTTATACATACATTTTGTTCACAATGAACATTGAGAGTTTGTTCCTGTGCATGACACATCTTGATTTTCATCACCCCTGCCCTCTCTACAGCCTCTGCCCCTACATACATAATCTTTGTTTCCTTTTTTACTATCAATTTTCCCCTTTTACTTCCCCTACCCCTCTTTCCCTTTGAACATTCTATTCCTATTTCACAATACCTTTCATGCATTTAGGCATTCATTCACAGCTTTAGTTTCTCATATTAGGGAAATTATATGACATTCACACATCTATGTCCTATTTATTTCACTTATGAGTACGGCCTCAAGGTACAACCATTTGAGAATAAATGACTTTAATTTATCATTCTTTATGGCTGAGTAATACTCCATTTTATTTTTTTAAAAACTCCACACCTTTTTTTGCAGTCCACAGTTGAAGGGCATTTGGGTTGTTTCCAAGATTTAGCTATCACAACTGAGCTGCTATAAACATGGGTTCCACATATGTCACTGTGAGATGATTCTTTTAATTCTTTTGTGAATATGCCTACCAAGGGAATAGCAGGGTCAAAAGGGAGCTTTAATTCTAGTTTTTGGAGGAATCTCCATCTTGGATTTCTACAGTGGTTTTACCAGACTACATTCTCACCAACAGTGGAGAAGGGCTCCTCTTACTTCACAGCCCCACCAGCATTTATTGTAGGTTGATTTCATCATAGCAGCTATTATTTTTAAATTTTTTTTCTCAAGTACTACTTTATTATGAATGACTTTTGACATCAGGATGTATTATATCTCCATATTTTGGTTCATGTGAATTACATAGAAATATCTATTGTATTCTAAAAAAGTGAAAGTAATATAACTTATTTATTTAATTTACTTTGGCAGTGGACGTAGAAGTTATTTTTCATTTGCCTTTAAAAACAATGCAACAAGGCTGAGGTTTTAGCTCAGTGGTTCTGGCTCATGACTTGCAAGTGCAAGGACCTGGGTTTGATCCCTGGTAACCACATACAACAGTGCTGGGCCTGGAGACTCACACTCATCCATCAGCAATCAGAACCACATACCACAGTGCTGGGCATGGTAGCTCACATCTGTTATCCCAGCCCTCAGTAGGCAGAGGCAGGAAGATTGCTGTGAGTTCAAGGCCAGCCTGAATTACAAAGAAATGAGAGCCTGTCTCAAAAAATAAAACAAAGTGAAACAAAACAAAACAAAAACAATACAACAAATATTTCTATTTTTTGGAGCCGGGGATATAGCTCAGTGGTTCC